>CAUYRH010070865.1:0-39520 GCA_963574655.1 Perodicticus potto | reverse complement strand
GACTTTACCTCTTTCATGTTTACATGGATGGAGCTGGAACATATTCTTCTTAGCAAAGTATCTCAAGAATGGAAGAAAAAGTATCCAATGTACTCAGCCCTACTATGAAGCTAATTTAAAGGTTTCATATGAAGGCTATAAGCCAACTATAGCTCAAGAATATGGGGAAAGGAGCAAGGGAGGGTAATTGGTGGGGCTACACCTATGGTGCATCTTAGAAGGTTATAGGTGAACATTACTAAATGCAGAATACAAATATCTTTGTACAATAACTAAGAAAATGCCATGAAGGCTATGTTAATCAGTTTAATGAAAATAGTTCAGATTGTATATGAAACCAGCACATTATACCCTTTGATTGCACTAATGTACACAGCTATGATTTAATAATAAAAACAATAAAAAAAATAAAAGGTGCTTTGAGCTCAACATGTAATACCTCAACAGGCTGCCTTGTGGACATAAACTTTGTGTTTATAGTTTCTTCTAGCCACAAATGCATATTTCTCTTTAGTTTCCACAGGAATGCCTCTTATTAAATATCTGATTTCTCAAATTATATACCAGTCTGACTTTGGGGGAAGCCCATTTGCAACACTGCTAGCTGAAGTGAGACACATCTGTTAAGTATTCAAATGGATTGGCCTATTCTTGGGACTTAAGTAGTGGTTCAGTGACTTAATAAACAATCCTCCTATCCAAACTCTGGGCTGTGAAACTTCTGCAGGAATTTTCATACCCAGGAAGGGGAATGTAGTACATCACAAAACAGCATCCCAAATGAAGGTGACCTCACAAGCAGTCTCACAAGCAAAGGCGTCCATACTTTTTTGAAATTGAGCAAAGCATAAAATTGGACAATTTCCTCTGTATCTTCAGGTCTTCACTCTGAAGGCTCCAGTCTATACACATTAAATAACTTTTATAACCTCTTCTCTACAAAATCTGTACTTTGACTGTCAGTGATTTTTTTCATTAACAAATCTGAACCCATGAGAGAGCCGAGGGTCACTTGGCCCATATGCCATTGATAGCTGCAAAGGAGCACATGGAATGTCTAGGGCTGAAAGGAGGATGTAAATATTATTTAAACTAGATCAGATGGTAGCTACCAGGTTTATGCATTTGTCAAAACTCATCAACTTATAAATCAAAGTTCTGTGAACATTATCTCATGTCTCATGTGGTGTGAATTATTCTTGAATTTTTCTTTTAAGTAACCCAGTGTGAAATAAAATATTAATTAGATTACTTAAAGCCCTTAGAACTCTTTGAAGAAAAGGTCAGAAAAGAATCTATGTACATATGAAAAATTAGTGTATTTTATATTAGTGAATCCGAGACATTTCATACCATTGGGGAATGTGCCAATCCATTTCAATGATTAGTGAATAAGTATTTGCTTTAATAAAGTGATGATGGATAGCTGTATTAGTAATCCACTGAAATATTTAATAGGTTAATAATAGCCAAAAATAGTGTTCCCTGAAGCAGCACATATATTAAAATTGGAATGATACAGACAAGCTTAGCATGGTCCCTGTGCGAGGATGACACACAAATTTGTAAAACATTTCCATATGGCTTCAATGCCCACCAACATTACCACTTTGTGAATGCATAGCATGGAATACTATTTAGCCATTAAAAATATGGGGACTTTGGGCTGTGCCTCTGGCTCAAGGAGTAGGGCATCGGCCCTATATACCAGGGGTGTTGGATTCAAGCTCAACCCTGGCCAAAATGGGGGGAAAAAAAAAGATGGGGAATTTACATCTTTTGTATTAACCTGGATGTTGTTGAAGAACATTTTTCTTAGTCAAGTCTCATAAGAATGCTAATGCAATACTAATATGAAGGCAGTAGATGATCTAATAAAGGCCCACACAAGAAAAATCTCAATTCAATTGAAGTTGGGGGACAGGAGAGTGAAAGAGGGGAAGAGGGAGTGGGATTGTTATGTCTCACTTAATGGGCACAATGTAGGGTGTATGGTATGCCTGTTGGGTGCAGGACACAACTATAAGAGGGACTCTACCTAACAAATGCAAACATTGTTACCTAGTTGTTTGCACCCTCACATTAACCTGAAATTTAAAAAAAGGAAAAAAAAAGATAGACTAAGAAAAAAAAAAGCCAATAATAGCATCGGTTTTTTACTAATACTGACTTCTGTTCTAAGTATTTTTTATATACACTTACTCATTATACCCTTGTATACCTTCACTCATTTATTCTTCACAACATCACTGAGTTAGGTTTTACTAGTACTAGTGGTGGTAGTAGTAGTGATAGTTGAAGTGAGGAAATAGAGACCTAGACAGGTCACATAAGTCTTTTGAAGGCAGGACTATGATATGGCAGAGAAAGGAGTCAAATCTGGTGAGTTTGCTTCCAGAGCCCACAGTTTTAGAATGAACAAAGAATAGCACAGTTTGTCATAGCTAAAACCAGAAAGTGTCTATTCATTTCTATGACCAAAGTAGAATAAAATCCAAATAGCAATATTAACACTTTTTTTAAAAGGTGATTTAGGCAGCACAATTCTATGAAAATTAGAATCACACAAAGACCATTAGGACAGCTCCTGTGCAAAAATGAAACTCAATTTCATGAAGCATTTCATATTTTTGAGAAGAATGGTAATTGGCAGGGGTGAGATATGAGGTAAGGACACGGGTGTTGGGGAGACTTTTGTTGTCCATAGTATACAAAGTATTTCTTCTTTCTGAAGAAATACATTCAGATCTATTATACCTCAGCATGGTTAATATAGTTAATAAAAAGTACTCAATACTTGAAAGTTACTAGGAGACATTTCAAGTATTGTCATTACACACACACAAAAAGGTAAGTATGAGAGGTAGTTGACATGTTGTCTTGATTTAGTCATTCCCAATGTATGTATAAGGGAAACTATAATTATTCAATTTTTGAACATAAGGGTAGTATCACCAAAATTATGCTAAACAAAAGAAGACAGGTATAATATTTGGCATTATTTATTTGAAGTATTAAAGAAAAACTATTCACTGACGGTTGGTAAAGTTTGGAAATGAAGAATTTATTCAGAACTATCACCAGCATAGGTACAGAGACACTGTACCCCATGACACTGGGGTCTTGCAGTGGGGGAGAGAGATTGGGTTCAACTCCAAATACAACATGAGAAAGTGAAATTTCTAGGGAGAGAGCAGAGTGGGAAATCAGCAAATGAATAGTGAATAAGAAGAGACATCAAAGGTAAGGGGAATTCAGACCAAACCTAATAAGATTCTGGCTAAAGACAGGAGGCCAGAATGACTAGAAATCACTGGGGTGGGGAGGGGAGAAGGAGTGTGAGAGGGAAAGGGGTGAAGGATGAGGAACCTGATGAGATATTGAGAGAAAAGGGTATTTCTCTTTAGCAATTTTTTAGAAAATTGCTAAACTGATTTAGCAGGCCTCTTTGCTACAAATGGGTTTTACAAATTTAGAAGTGAGTAGGTAGACCCAGGAGGATGTTCAGGAGTAGACAATTTGTGTCAGAGGTTCAGGGAAAGGTATATTAACCTATTTGTGATGAATTTCAAAGTAGAGGTTATTTCCCAGAGAATGGAAAGAATGGTTTTTTATACTACAAAATAGTTTAAGCAGTTGTTTAAAGGTAATGGGCAATCTATAACTCTTATTTGGCATAAAGGTCAAATTAGGTAATATCTTTTCTGGAGTACACTGGTCTGTAAGGTCTGTAGAATTAACTTTTTCTGTTATTATTGTCATTGTTGTTTATTTCTTTGTTTTTTAACTTTGAACTGACTTTAAAAAACATAAGCTTCAACTGTCATAGATACCATTTAAGCAGTTGAGTTTTGTTATTTGAGGCATTGCTTTTTTTAATTTTGAGGAGCAAAAAAAAAGTTTTGAAAAATGTCTACCAGAAAGTTCACTGTGATATATAATGTCTATTTTTACAATCAGTTTATTTTTACTGTAAAAAAGTAAAGTGATGCATACCTTGTAAATTTCCAGTTTTCTACTTTTGCTTGTATGAAAATTTTATGACATATCTGGTTTGATTTTTCACTGAAAACTCATCAGATTAACAGATTAGGCCCTCATCCCCCCTCCTCTCACCTTTATAAAATTGAACTGTTTGTGTTCCCAACACTCTATTTTTTTATTCCCCACACTTTCACATTAATGAGCGATAAAAACAATTACATTGCCACTGTTAAAAGAAAATTCTCAGAATAGAGATGAAACAAGCAGTCTCACTCAGACAAGTAAATGAACATGAATTAAAGATTTTATTTTCCTGGAGAGATGTTAATATCAGGCTAAAATTAAAAGTGAAAACACACAGATTCCTGTGGAGCAAAGGAATTGATTTGCAAATGGAAAAAAAACTCGTTTTTCCAGACAGCAGGGGAGCCAATAAATACAACTACCAAACCAGTTTGACAGAGTTTACATACCCATTCGAGAGTTAACCACAATTCAGAGAGAAACAGAAAGTAGCTGAAAGAACAATGAACATACGGTCTAGAAAAGACAGCTTTCCACAGTGCACGTAGCTTTTCGTCCAAGCGCAAAGTTTTTCCCCCATAAAGCGCGAGTTTTTCATTTGTCTTCCTCAGCACGTTATTTAAAGAGCAGTGTCCCTTCTTACCAAGTCAGCCCTCTGTTAACTCCAAACACAGGGGGAATAACTTTTCAACATCCTGATTCTTTACAAGTTAAACACATTCAGCGTACATTGTTCTGAAAGTAAAGGTGGAATATGACTGAAGCTGAAAAGAACAGGGCCTTTTTAGGGAGAGAAAGGAAAGCAATGTCGAAATCAGACGCGAAAAGTCAGGGCTGTAAATTACGGTAAAGGTAGAAGGGAGCTTCTGCGAAGTTCTGCATAGCCAGATTGTCACACCGGCTTGTGCAGGTGATGCAAAGCTCCGGATGCAGCGGCGAGCTGGGTGATTCTGTGGGCGGTAATTGGTCCTGGATTCGTGAATGTGTGGCCTTGGTGCTGCTGTCCCTGTATGTGAGGGTGTGCATCTTCTCGGCCCCGTGCACTTGGCTGCACAGCAATGGAGAGGGATCTGCTGGGCGCACGCTGCCACCCTTCTGCAGCCTCTTGGCCTTGCGACGTGGTCGATACCTATACTCCGGATACTTCTCTCCGTGCAGGGCTCGTAATCTCCCTGCTTCCTGGAAGAATGGCAACTTTTCTGCTTCTGTGAGCATTCTCCACTGACATCCTAGCCGCTTGCTAATCTCTGAGTTTTGCATTTGGGGATGCTCCAGAGCCATCTTGCGCCTTTGTTCGCGAGACCAGACCAAGAATGCGTTCATAGGTCGTTTTACCCGGTCTTCTCCTTTCTCTTCTTCGGTTCCTCTTGTTTCACACTGATAATTCAATCTGGGATCCTCAGTCCAAAAGAAGGAAGAGTCTTCTCGTAAAGCGAGACTTTCAGGTTGCTGTGAGGCTGTACTGTAGTCGCTGCTGTTCGATACTCTGGACATAGTGGAGGCACAGGATTGCTGTGTTTAACAGTGAAGGGGGATAAGAAGGCTGAATCCTTGTACTATCCAGAACTTAACTTCTGCCAGAGACTTTATTGTCTCGACTTTTGCAATGAAATAGGCCCTTCTCCGCCCCAACACGCCCCCTCAACTCCACCCAGAGGAATTTACCGCACCAGGTAGGAGCTGTCAACCTACCCATTCTCAGGCAAATGACTGGTAATTGAATAACATATAGAAGTGAACTTGCTCTCTTTCTAATCCGCTGCCCTAAATTTCTACTATTACCAATAAAATTAGAAAATTGATTAAATCACAGGTTATCTCATTGTCCCTTTACATCAAAGGATGAGGGCACCTCAAAAGAGATACTAAGGAATTGTTTATCATCAACACGTGTTGTGTCCTTTTTTGAAACAAAGATTAAAGAGAACCTACTTCGGTTAAGCGCTCCACACACGCCACTGTTAATTGAATTTATGGTAAACATTTATATTGCTTCTTCATGGTTTCTTAAAGAGTAACTGAAAATCAATGTTGGCTGGGAAGAAATGAAGAATTCCAGTGCTGTTGTCTGTGCTACCAAGTATCAGAATGTTATACCTATTTAATTAATGGCCAGTTTCTGGAAAGACTAATATTTTGTTTTTAGAAATTGTTTCATTAAAAGGAAATTAGAGGACCTTTGAACTAAAACATTTCCAGGGAGTGTTAAGATACAAAGTAACTACTGGTGAGGGAGGGGGAGGAGGTACAGTGATTTACTTTTGAATTCATGCCCTTGGTCCTCTTCTTCACTTTTACATGACTGTCACTTAAAAAACAATCGTTTAGGCTCGGCACCTGTGGCTCAAGTGGCTAAGGTGCCAGCCACATACACATGAGCTGGCGGGTTCTAATCCAGCCTGGGCCAGCAACAACAATGACGACTACAACCAAAAAATGGCCGGGCGTTGTGGCGGGCGTCTGTAGTCCCAGCTACTTGGGAGGCATAGGCTGGAGACTCGCTTGAGCCCAGGAGTTGAAGGTTGCTGTGAGCTGTGATGCCACAGCACTCTATCTAGGGTGACAGCTTGAGGCTCTGTCTCAAAAAAAAAAAAATCGTTTATAAGTATAAATTGAAGTTCTATACACAATAAATTTGAGTCACCAATATATCATCTTTTACATTTTAGTTCACACTAACCACAAAATTAGAAGGTCTTGGCTTACCAAGTCAAATAAGTGCATAACCTCTGTGAAGTCAAGACTTGGGAATTTATGTCTTAAGAGGTCTTTGATAAAGTTAAATAGGGAAAAATTCTCTCTTCCATAACAAGTCTTAAATGTCATGTTTGCAAAATGGCAGTAGTTACTGTAGGTTGCACAGTACACAACCTATTACTATGTAACAAAGATAAAGTCTCACAAAGAAAGAATAAAAATGACCCCTGTATTCCTAAGAAAATAAAATAAGAATCCTGAACTATGTGGAGATAGTTCATATAATCAAATGTGGTTTATCCAGTGAATATTGTGGCAAATTATCATTAGGAAGTGGAAGACAAATTAACATTAAGGCCAAAGATAAGTGTGAAATCCATAATTCGTATCATAGTCATCTCATAAATTTTTGTGTTCATGATCTAAATAAAATAGAAATACACTGTTATTTGACTCCATTGACACCATGTATCTTCATGCAGAATCAAATGCTTAATTTACACCCAGACTCAAGAACAGATATTTTACAACTGGAAATTTCTTGCTAGAAGAGAAAAACAAATGTGCCATTTCAAAATGCAACACCAAAACACCTAACAGTGACACATGCTACAACATCCTTGAAAACATATACTGCTTGGAAAAGTGAGACACAGGAAAACAGAAGCTGAGTGATTCCATTTGTACGAAATACTTAGCAGAAGCAAACAGAAGGAAGCAGACTTCTGGTTGCCAAGGACTGCGTGGGGGAGAGCACAAGGAGTGAGGACTGAGTGAGGTACAGGTTTCCTTTTTGGGGTAATGAAATGTTCTGGAATGATATCCTTGGATAACATGGTGAAAGGTGGGGGCAGGTGAATTCCCAGTAAAGGAGATTTGTTGGCAGTTTCCCAGTTGCAATTTGAGGCACACAGATTTACCCAACCTCTGAAATTGTGTCCTGTTCAAATGTTTCAGGGTAGTGTTTTTAAAGGAAATAAGAGATTTAAAAAATAATAAAAAAAAATCATTTATTTAATAATAAAATAAAATCATTGTAGTCATTAGCTCATTCTTTTTTTAAAATGGCATTATAGCTGTGAACCTTGGTGCAATCATGGGGTATTAATCTTGAGGCTGTTTTTATGTGCAATTTGAAATATTTTCATCAAACTGGTTAACATAGCCTTCATGGTATTTTCTTAGTTATTGTGTTAAGACCTTCATATTCTGCATTTAGTAAGCAATGTATTATTTTTATTGATGGTTAAGTACTATTGTAACATGCTTTGGTTTATAGGCCACAGTACTTGATTCAGAGATTTGGGGGAAAAATCAGTTTCTCACATGTGACAGTGACTTCTGTTTGGTTTGCGGCCTCAGCAAGGGCATTCTGCGGTCAGGCAATTTTTAAAATGGCATTCAGGAACAAAATAGTGTTGCTGAAGCCAGCTCCTGTTACCTTCCTTTCACAGCAATACTGAACTATACACTTCAAAATAGTGAATTTTATGCACAGTGTTATCACTGTTATCAGTGAACACAACATAACAGTATTATGTACAAATATTAATTTTTTAAGCACTAAAATTGGGCCAAAAGGGCCATGTGTGGTGGGTCAGGCCTATAGTCCCTGTGACTCTACAGGCTATCACAAGAAGATCTCTTAATTAAGCCCAGGACTTGGGGGCTGCTTGGGTGACAGAACAAGACTGTTTCAGGGAAAACAAAACAAAACAAAAAACTACAATGAGAACAATAACAACAAAAGTTCACAAATATATATGTCATGCCATTGTATAAAAAGGAAAGGCACTCATTTGGGACAGCTGTCAGTAAAACTTAAAAAGAGGGCAGTGCCTGTAGTTCCATGGGTGGTGTGTTGGCCACATATACCAGTCTAGCTGGTTCGAAACTGGCCCAGGCCAGCTAAAACAATGACACTGGCAACAAAAAAATATCTGAGCCTATAGTTTCATCTACTTGGGGGGCTTAAGCAAGAGAATCGCTTGAGCCCAAGTGTTTGAGGTTGCTGTGAGCTATGATGCCATAACACCACAGCACTCTACCAAAGATGACAGACTGCTTGAGACTCTGCCTCGATAAAATAAATTTAAAAAAAACTTAAAAAGTGATAATGTTGCTTTTGATCTAAGTCTTATAGGACAGTATGTGATATATGATATATGACATATGTTAGGTCCTTGAAATATTTGTCCAATGCTTCAATCGATTACATGGGCAAAAATAGCTCTGGGTTTAAATTGGCAATCCCCTTTAAAAAGAAAGATGGGAAGGGAAGGGAAAGGAAAGTAAAGGAAAGGAAAAGAAAGAAAAGAAGAGAAAAGAAAAGAAAGGGAAAGGAAAGAACATTATTGGTCTTTTTTTAAAGTAACAAGCTTCAAATGCAAAACTAGAAGTAGAGAGGGAGGAAAGATTTAATTTGCCTCTGTAATATGATATAAATAATTTACCTAATAATTCTTGGAGTATGTTTTTGACATTTCAACTCATTTTAATCTCATAGTTAGGGCTAGTACTCAAGCACTATACCCAGGTATTTCTTCACATTTTTTTCCAAGAGTGGGCCTTTATAAGTGGGACTAAACATACATTTCCTAGTGCTCTTGGGTGACTCCAATTGCCAGGACATTATTCTTAGCCTCCAGATTCAGTGAATAGTAAATTAAGGCAGTATCATTATAAAGACACAGCATTTCACACTGCAAACTTTTGCATTCCTTGCTATTTTGTCTCAGCAGTTCTTAAACATTTTTTGCCTCAATTATGCCCACTAGCCCACTAGCAATCTAAGTGGTAGGAAGTAAATTAGTCCTGTCAATGTTAAGTCTCATTGAGATTCTCTATGAACAAAGGTTGTCAAATTAGTAGACTCATTTTATCCTTTGGTATGGCTACAAAATTACTCAAAAGACACTTGGGACCCCCATTACTTTTTAAATAACGATACATGTGGGTCAGGCATGGTGGCTCACTCCATAATCCTAGCACTCTGGGAGGTGTATTGCTTGAGTTCACATATTCAATACCAGGCTGAGCAAAAGCAAGACTACCATCTATACTAAAAATAGAAAAACTGAGGTAAGAGAATGGCTTGAGTCCAAGAGTTGGAGGTTACTGTGAGCTAGGACACCACAGCCCTCCACCCAGGGTAACAGCTTGAGACTCTGTCTCCAACAATAAATAAATAAATATAATACACATGAACAGGATCTGAAAAATAATAATTTCTATTATTCCAACAAATGTAACTGCATTTGAGGTGTAACTAATTATTTTATTCTCAGTGGCTAAATTGCCCTGATAGTCCTAATTGTAATTTTCATGGTGAATGCAGGCACTATGGCACTGTAATTTTATGTCACTAATTTATATTTTTCTCTTCACAAAATGTGATTTGGCATATCTTTAAATTAAGGAATGAAAACAAGAAAAATTACCTGACAATTACTCCATTCATTTGCCCCAATCTTATCTCCCTCACCAAAATATAAGGGATCACAAGCTTCTCCCCAGATTTTACGCTAGATGTAGGTTACTAATCTAATTCCACTTGTATGTCCTATGTGTCCATTTCCTCTTCAGAGTGCCTGTAAACTGTTTTTGTGAATTCTAACACATATATATAAGATAGAACACCAAGATGTAAGCAAAAACAAACAAACAAAAAACAGAAACTTTTGTGAAAGGACACTATCAAATAAATGGAAAAATATAGTAGTATAATCCTAAATTTAGGATTTTAAGAACTGTAATATCTAATCTGATTCCATTTCAGACTTTGAAATGAGATGATCCCTTGACTGGTTGTCATTGATGTCATTATTCTGTTGTTTAATCATGCTGAATTCTTCAAACAAATACTACTTCTGTTGGCCTAATCTCAAATAATTAGAATAGTCTTTTATGTGTTGGGTACAAATGAATGCTCAAGTCTTTATTTGCTAGGTTTCACTGATCCAGGAATCTGATCAGCTTTAACACGATGAACTTCATTGGCATCTCCTTCATTGGCAACACCTTCCCAGATGTTATTTAATTATGGAGTTGGGTTGACTGAACAAATGGATTTTACAAATGCATAAGTTCATATTTAGTTCATAACTTCAAATTAATACTGCTTGTTTTTCTTCTCTACCTTCAACTAAAAATGTTTTCTTTCTCTTAATGCATTGTTTCAGTTTTTCCAAAATGAAGGACAGCATCTGGGAAAACAATGTTTTAAATATAGGAAGAAATTTGGCAAAACCTGAGGAATCTCTTCATATCGATCATAACTGATAGTATTACATCTTTGCTAGCTGGGCCTCAGTTATGTAACAAAAAACTTACAACTTGAACAATGGTCCTTTCTACCTTGAAACAAACAGGTAACCTCACTCCTTTCATTTACCTTCTGATGCACAAATAATACTCTTTTTATTTCCTCTAATCAGCTCAGATACTACAAATTGTAACTTCTTCCTTTTCATAAAGAGAAGGTTGCTTTTGATCTTTGCTAGGGTCTTCTTTTGCACTTTTCTGCCCAAGGTAAACTATACTCCTTCACTGTGAGCCAGCAACTGTTCAAGCAAAAACTATTTTAAGAAACTGTTTTTAAAGACATCTTATGGAAGTGTTCTGTTGTATTCTTATATACATTATCTATTTCTCACTTTGTTGCATTAAGATCAGAGATTGCTTTCCTTTGTTTTTAATGTTTTGAGATATTTTGCTTGATGTATAAATGTTCAACTAAAAGATATTTCTCATTTGTTGCTGAAAAAATGTTTTCTTTTTAGTGATTTATATTTGAGAGATGTTATTTTTTACCTTTCCTACAATTCACATCCAATCCCACTTTGGACATACAATTGCATTTATCTTTTTTGTGCTCTAACCTTCAAAACAACTATGTAATAATAATGGTTATAATACATATCTGTGTTTTGGTCTTGTTTGAATGACATTGGCTTTAGTATCTGATCAGCTAAAAAAATGTTCCTTGCTTATATAATGATCTTTATGGTTAAAAACTGCATCAGGAATCTAATAACATCAAAGGGAAAAATCTGAGGAACTGTGGACTTTTGCCTTACCTAGCAATTAGACTTTATCCAAAATTTGTCCAGTAAGGGGCGATTAAAATGTGTTAAGTATTCTTTATCTGTCTGATCTCTTCTATGATGGTTGGTAGTTTTTATTTTGCTACTAAGACAAAACTTATTTTTATTTTTAAAATATTTTTGACTGCTATAAATGATAATTTTAAAGCCCTTTTAAAAAAAATCTTACTTATCTTAGTTACAGATTTGGTTAAAATTACTTTCTTAGCTCCAGTGTTACTTTCAATTGCTTTATTATTTTTTCCCTTAATTTAGACCCGCGTAAGAGTATTTATTATTAGAAGCTTTCATAATAAACTGGGTTTCTTCTTCTACTTTTTCTAATGTTCTCTTAGCAATTCTTTTTTTTTTGCTTTCTGGCAAAGTTCCATCTACTCAAACCTTGTGCAGGTAACAAAGAATCTAGAGATGAACATGAAAACCTGTTGGATAAAGTCAAAGTATAATTGGGCCCATTCAAGCTGAGTATTTCTTTTCATGCTCCATTTCAAAATTTCTATCATAAAGTAAGGCTGTAGGAGAACTCTTAAGGTAACTGTGTGCACATCCTATTGTGAATTTGAGAATTTGGGTCACAAATCCTTTTTTTTTTCCCCTTTCTTTCTTTCTTTTCTTTCTTTCTTTTTTTTTTTTAAGACAGTGTCTCTGTCACCGATGCAGAAACATAGTGTAGGCTCACATTCGTAGGTGTAAGCAATCTTCCTGCCTCAACCTCCCAATTAGTTTTCAAAACATCTTTCCCATGGTATCTACAGGAGTAAGTGTTCATCTGGCAAATTTTTCCATTTTTTTGAAGAGAAGGCATCTTTGTCTTGCTCAGGATGATTTCCGACTCCTAGCCTCAAGTGACCCTCCTGCCTCAGCCACCCTGAGTATTAGGATGACAGACATGGGCCACCACACATGACCTACATAAACTTTTGTTATTGTAAGTTTCATATATGTTAGGATAATTAGAAAGAACATTTTCCATTTTTCCAAATCTTACACTAAGAGAGGTTTTACACTCTGGAGGGGAGAAAAAGAAATATATTTTTTTCATGTATCCATCATGAGGTTTAAGGCTGATACCCCATGACAAAAAAATCTAGACAAGAGCCTTTAGAAACACAGAACAAAGAAATGGGGAAATGTGTGTATTTTTATGTTTAGGTTTGATGAGGAACAGAGAGTTATGTGGGAAGTATTGCTACACAAAAGGAGGCTGATTTAATGGAAACTTAGCAATGCCCATATATTTAGACTGTTCTTGACCTCTCTTGTGTTGTCAACTCGTTTCCTTCTGGAAAGAGGATCTTATGATGTGCTTCTACTGTTTTCTTAAATGACAATGTGCTGTACTTTGGTGTAGTATTTCCTAAAGCCTTATCCCCTTAGATACTATGAGGAAAGATGTTTTCAAAGCCTTTTCCAGAATCTGGTAAAATATATCTTCTCTCGTGAAAGGAGTTTAACTGATGCAACGTTGCCCAAACTTAACCAGATGTTCATCTTTACCTGTATGCTATTAATTTCAGTAATGTTGCGTCTTAAGCATGGCTCCCAAAATTGTCACCCAAATTACACCTATCAATGTCACCATTATACACCTGCAGATAAGAGAAAATCTGACCTTATTTCTCTCTGCAGAGTAAGGAGGACACCATCTCACAGATGTAAGAGATGGTGAAGTCAGAATATATTAAGGATGTATGATTCTCAGGGCTTAGGGGAGGCAGAGTGGCCAACAGTGGCTTATTAGGATTAGGTAAGGATTATAACGCTGCAGCCAGAATTGGTGAAAATAGCAAGGCAAGCATTTTGATGCAAGGGATTCAAAGAGGCCTGCCAGCACTCTTTGACTGCAATAACTCAAATTGCAGTTATTTGATAGTGAAATGAGCATTTAGGTAGTGAGCATTTTGATAGTGAAGGTAGCATTTAAAGGGAGTAAGAATCCCATAATGGTATGGAATACTGAAGACTATACCGAAGTCTTAGGAAAAATTTTCTAAGCACAAAACATCAACTTCACACGTTTGCTTATCATCTGAATGTCTCCGTTTATGACATCTGGTGGTTTGGTGAGGTTTCAGTGTAGCTCATATATTAGATGTGAGAATCTTATTTTCCTAATCCTCAAAAATTTTCAGTTTATAAGCCTTTGGAACAGAGTAGTTCCAATTTTAGCAGTTGTAGGGAACAAAGTTGGGTAGCATTAACCAAGTTAAATTTAGGACCCAGTCTAGTGTACAGGTAGATCACAAAGAACTTGAAAATAATGTACAGTGTTATAATCTCATAACAGGTATGTCACAGTTTTTCTTCTTTTGGAAACTTTTTTCTTTGCACTGATAATGTAGGAATCTGAGATTAAAAACCAATTTGGGCTAGAAAGAAAAAAACCAAGGAGATTTTATATGTTAGCTACTGTCTAAATGATTCTAGGCCTGCCAGCAAATAATAGTTTTTATTTGCTTACTGTGATGCCAAGAACCCTGAAAATCAGGTATTTTATGTATATTTTTAATTATCACAGTAAAGTTAAACTCTTGGTGTTGCATGAGGGAGATGTGAGGGGCTGCAGCTTTGCCTCAGGTGTAAATTTGCTCTGTAATATTAAGAAAGAGCTGCACCTTGTAAATGAGCCTCAGCTTTTGTGTAAGAAATCTACATACAAATAAGAGAAACAGAGCTACAGGAGAACTTCTTTCTGAAACTCCTCATGCGCTCTCCAAGTTAACCTTAAATGGGTTTATGACTCTGTTTCTCCACAGTGCTGAGATCTTTAGGCTTTAGACAAAAGGTAAAACATTTCGTCAACCTCTGGACCGTGTCTCCAGGAAAGAAGCTTTTCAGCTTCTAAATCCTTGGAACCAATGGCTGCAAAAACTTCAAAGTATCTGTCTCCGGAAGACAAGAAAACAGTCTTAGTGTTTGCGTCAGGGTAGCCCAAACCTGTTGCTTTTTCTGTGAAGGCAGAAGCCAATTTAACCCATTAGTGGCTCACTTGAATGAGACGTAAATGAGACATGTATGTGGGGATTTCTAACCCCACACTTGGCAACGTAACCAATATTTATCCTATACAATTCTACCATATTATAAAGAGAAAGCACATTTTCCTGAGCTTGTGCACATAAACTTATTATCATGAGAATACTCACAAAGAGTTTTCAAATCAAGGGGAAGTCAAGGTAAAAAGGAAAAAACCAACAATTTTTTTGTCTTCTTTTAGAAAAGCATACACTACCAGGTTTTAATGTGTTACATTAAAGCTTATTGGAGAAAATTTCTTTAAATTTATTTATTATTTATTTTTTAAAAATTTTTATTAAATCATAATTGTGTACATTGATGCAATCATGGGGCACAATGTGCTAACTTCATATACAATCTGAAATATTTTCATTGAACTATTTAACATAGCCTTCATGGCCTTTTAATCACTATATGAAGACATTTATATTCTACATTTAGTAATTTTTACCTATACCCAAGTTGCTCTTTTTCTATATAGGTCAATGCCCCACACTTCCAAGTTGCATGCCTGTGAGTGTTCAGTGGTTTCATAGCCCAAGACAGGGAATATTAAGGTTGAAGCTGCAAAGCAAACCAAATCCTCAATGAACCAAGAACAGTTTGTCACAGTAGTAGTTCTAGTAGGAGGTGAGGCCAAGAAGATGTAGTGTGGATGTAGGAGGTTCAATATATATACACCTGCAGACTGAGGGGATTCCCTCTTTACTTCTGCCATAAGTAGGGCATGAGGTTAACTGTTCTGGGTTAGTGGAGAGAATTCATTTGGTGCCTCAGGATGAGAAATGCAGCAAGAAAGGGCTCAGTCCAAGGCTGAATTGTCACATCTTCTACACTTCTGCTCCAAGGATTGGCTTTGACATTGCTTGGCACCTAGCCCAGGATGGGCCCATGTGGTGGTCAGTAGCCAGAAGCAGCAGCATGGACCAGGCTGTGGCTGTGCTACAGAGGAAGAGGCTGAGTGTGATGGGTACTGTGTGCCAAGTGGGGAAAGAAGAGGACCGGGAGTGACTGGTGGCCAAGGTGAGGGGCATAGAAGAAGGTGTAGACAGAGACTCAAGTATTCTGCTGCTATGACCCACTCTAGGGAAGAGAGCTCAAGCCACCATCATGCAAATCCAGTCAATTCAACTTGTGTCACTCAAATCTTGCCCAGGAGGCCCAGTCTCTCCTGAATAGACCTGGGCAGAGAAAGGACATGCCTATTGAGTGCATATAGCCCGGGATTCATGTAGATGCTGGGGCTGGAAATATTCTGGTGAGAAAGGAGAAGTCTACTTCTCCACCCTCTCCATATTGAGTATCAGCCTGGAAAATCCCTGAGGGGACAGAGAGGTAGAGAAGGGAATCCTGGTTATATAGTCAGACATACAGTGTTCAGGGAAAGGCTAAAGGGATAGTGAAATTTTAGGAAACAATGTAGGTGAGAAAAGGGTTTAAAGATTGTTAGAAAATAGTGCTTGGGACTGGAAGGAGGACGTGAAAGAGTAACTGGGGGCGTGGCGCCTGTGACTCAGGGGCTAGGGCGCAAGCCACTAAATCAGAGCTGGCAGGTTCAAACCCAGCCCAGGCCTGCCACACAACAATAACAACTACAACCAAAAAATAGCCGGGTGTTGTGTTGCAGGTACCTGTAGTCCCAGCTACTTGGGAGGCTGAGGCAAGAGAATCACTTAAGCCCTAGAGTTTGAGATTGCTGTGAACTGTGAAGCCATGGCACTCTACCGAGGGCGACATAGTGAGACTCTGTCTCAAGAAAACAAACAAAAAAAAGTAACTGGGGCGACAGTCTATCCCCTTTTGTCCAGAAGTTCAGTGCTTTGTTCCTAAAAGAGAAAAAATGGTTCTTCATTCTCATACAGTATCTTCCTGTTCTCTGAAATTATGAAGGCACAGCCCTAGGGACATCAAACAGGGGACACCTCTCACAGCATCAGGAATCTTCTTTCACTCCCTGAACCTGGTCTTCTATACCCTTCTTACCCACAGGCCCTCGAGCACTGTGGGAGTGTGGACTTCCTGTGTGTAGCAGGGGTCAATCCTTTGGTAGGAAGGACCTTGGAGGGCAGTGAGCAAGTCTGGGACAAGGTGAGATCTGGGGGAGCCAGTAGAGGATGGGTTGAACTTCACGCTCACCTTCTGTGTAACCCTCTCTTCATCTCAGCTTCACACACCCAGAGATGGTTCTTACCTCCTACACATTCACTCTACCATCACAAATTCATTGGTACAGAGTGAGGCCACGTGCCTGAACTTGCTAAGCCTCAATTTCCCCATCTATGAGATGAAGATAAAAATGTCTAAATTGCAGTGCTGGTCTGCTATCCCCAATGTTCAGGAGCTCCCAGTTTGCAGGAAGTCTCCAACATAAAACCGAATAGTCATAAAAAATATGGGGCTTGAAGAAGAGAATGACTTCCTTCCTTGTCCAGGAAATCTTAATTCCCAATACTGGCACGTCCAGTCTTCCCCAGATTCAGCTTTTGGTGCTTCCTCGGTTCCAGATGGAACTGATGGCCTAGGAGACATGGTAAGAAATTGTGCAGACTCTGGGTCTTCTGCCTGAAGAGTCCTCAGCCTTTATTCCTGAATCTTAGGGATGCCCCCCCATTTCCATGCATGCCCAGGAAGGCCCACACTCTGCCACTTCCCTTGTCAGAGGCCTTCACACCCACATTCTAAGGTGGTACATATTCTAATACATTCTAACATTGTCTTTCCTCCTCTGTTCCTCATTTGCTCTGATTTCAGATTCTAGGCATGAATGTGATGGCCCCAGCCCTGCTCCTGAGCCAGCTGCTGCCCTACATGGAGAAGAGTGGGTGAGGGTGGGGAAGGGGAGGAGGTAAGTGATTGATATCAAACAGGGAGCAAGGGAACTAGAGTGAGAGAGGCCAGATTTGAGTTAGAACTTTACACTGGGAAACAGTCTTGGCTGAACTCATAATTTGACAGCTTGACTTTCATACTCTGGGTGAACTAAAGAAAAAAAAAAAAACCTAAAGATTTTTATCCATTAGTGTCATTCTCTCATATCTAGAGTGCTCAGGGAGTCTGGCAATAACTTTATTGGAGGAATTCACAGACAGAAGGTCTCAGAGACCCCACAATGCAAGTGTCCTCTCTTGGGCTGCAGGAGCTCAGGTCAAAGGGATCCAGGCTGATTACCCTGTGGCACCCTAAAAATCTTGCCCATAACCAGAACGACATGATTCCCAGTCCCATTCAATCTTTGTCCCTTCTACTTCCTAATTATTTCACTGGCCCTGTTTTTCCTTACCTTTCCCAAGACCCTGCCAATCAATTCCCAAATTATAAAGCCAGCTTCCCTGCTTCTCTCTGTATTCCCTGGTAGATGCTGCCTGACCAGCCCCATCCTCACTATGGGAAGGGCCTGGGGTTGTCTCTTGCAGCCAATTTCCCACATCTCAGTGAGTTGGATACTCCCAGATATTCTCCAGGTGCTCAGTATTTGGCTTGGGGGAAGAACAGCCTGTACATGGTCCAGGGAGCTCCTTTTCACTAATTGAATTTCAGGCCCAATTACTAGAAGATTCCACTGTCTGACCACCAGAACACAGCTTCTCCTGAAAGTACTCCAGCCATCCCCATTCCAGCTGTTCAACCAGGCCAGCCTCATTCCTGTTCCAAAACAGATCCCACTGGCCCTATCCCAGCCCCTCAGGCCTCCCTCCTGCTTAACCATGCCTGAAGGTCAGAGCCGCTCAGTTATCTCCCCCCGCATTGCCCCCACTCTCTCATTAAAATCGTCAGGGGAGGTCTTCCCAATCTCAGGTAAAATGCCTTGCAGATGTAGCTGTAAGGCACCTCTTCCAGCTGGACTACTTCCCTTCAGTTCTTTCTGTGTTGTCATTCTGGAGCTGCTGAATTCTGCAAGCACATACCGAGCTCCTAGCATAGGCCAGGCTGCTTTCCTGGATCATGTGACCATCTGTAAAACACAACCAGGATTTCTAACTGATAATGACTTCTAAGGCCTCTTCCAGTCCTAACATAGGTGTGATGTGGTATTAAATTGAATACCACTTATAAAAAAACAAAAAAAAATAGTTTTCATAGGTAGAAAATGGCCAAAGTATTCTATGTGTCTCGACCCAGTATAATGGTTTCAGACTGTTTTCTTTAAACAGCAAACAATAACCTCTGTGAGAGCCCATTATATAAAACAGACAAAATTAGAGGGGCCTATATGGAAATGTGGACTGGGAACCAGGTGCTCAACCACTTGGCCTCTGCCTAATCCCCTGTTGCTGGGCCTGATCAACCCTGCACAGTCAGGCTTCATAAAACTGGCTGTAAATTACTAGTTCAATGAAGACAGAACCTTTAGATCCCTGCTCAGTCACTAACTACAGATCCTTGGCAATTAAACTCTCTGGGCCTTCATTTCCTTACCTATTAAGTAGGAATAATGATGCTCAGCAGACCTATTGTGAATATTAATTGATATGATGAAACAGATTGATTACCAAGCAAAGTGCACATAGTAAAGTCTGTCTATTTATAATATATCTATTTATTAGAGTAAATAATAAACATTTGAAAATTAATATTGTCCATAGCATAAATTATCATATAAGTAGTATAAATATAATGTAATAATAATTAAATCAATTTTAACATTTATAATAAACTTTTTTTTTTTTTTTTGAGACAGAGCCTCAAGCTGTCACCCTGGATAGAGTGCCGTGGCATCACAGCTCACAGCAACCTCCAATTCCTGGGCTCAAGTGAGTCTCTTGCCTCCGCCTCCCAAGTAGCTGGGACTAAAGGGGCCCACCACAACGCCTGGCCATTTTTTGGTTGCAACTGTCATTGTTGTTTGGCCGGCCCCGGATTCGAACCCGCCAGCTCAGGTGTACGTGGCTGGCGCCTTAGCCCGTTGAGCCACAGGCGCTGAGCCTATAATAAACATTATTAATGTTTTATTACTACTACCATTATTAGTTATGGAAGCTGTGCAAGAAAAATTGAGCAAGCACTTTAATTGTTCCTGTTCATTCTTCTCTATTTGCCAAAATCCTACCTACCCTTCACAACTCAATTTAAATGGAGCTTCCCATATGCTGAAAGAAAATAACTATTGACCTAGAATTCTATACTTGCTAAATATATTTTTCAAAAGTTAAGGCTAATCTATAATATTCTCAGACAAATAAAAACAGAATTTGCTACCAGAAGACCTTCACTAAAGGGAATTCTAAGTGATGTACTCCAGGAAAAAGGGAAAAAATGATCTCACATGGAAAATCTAAGATGAAAGTAAGAATGGAAAATCCAGAATATAGTAATATGAACAAATGTAAATACATATAGGAAAAAGCAATAGTGATGTTTTGTGGAATTAAAAAATTAAAATCAGGAAGATAGAAATGAAGTTATGAAGGTGTAAGGTTTTCATGTTGTCAGAGAGAGGGTAAAAATATTAATTTTGAACTTTGATAAGTTAAACAGCCCTATTTTACTTTCTAGTGTGACAGCTATAAGAAGACAACAGAGAATTCAGTATATTTTCAAACTAATAGAGAAGGAAGAAGAAATGAAAAAACCCAAAAGAAAGTAAGAAAGGTCAGGAAAGAAAGCAAAGAATTTTTTTAAAAGCATAAAATAAGATATTAGACATTAATCCTAGTATATCAGTAATTGCAGTTAAAAATATAAAGACTGTCAGCTCGGCACCTGTGGCTCAACGGGCTGAGGTGCCAGCCACGTACACCTGAGCTGGCGGGTTCGAATCCAGCCCGGGCCCGCCAAACAACATGACGGCTTCAACCAAAAAAAAAAAAAAAAAATGGCCAGGCGTTGTGGTGGGCGCCTGTAGTCCCAGCTACTTGGGAGGCAGAGGCAGGAGACTCGCTTGAGCCCAGGAATTGGAGGTTGCTGTGAGCTGTGATGTCACAGCACCTCTCCAGGGTGACAGCGTGAGGCTCTGTCTCAAAAAAAAAAAAAAAATATATATATATATATATAAAGACTGTTAAGCTAGGACTTCTAATCAAGTTAAAAATTGTAAATCTGATTATTTAGACAGTAATGACATGTTTTATCAAGTTTTTCATTTTTGTTAACTGAGTTCATACAAATTTATTTATAGAAATAGTTCTAAGAAAGTTCTAGTTCTAGGAAAGGCTAGGAATCAAGGACTTGAAGTAGGACAGATAAACCTCAGCACATTATACAAAATGTATCCAGCTCATCTACTGCATTTAAAATGCACATTTCAATCCTCCTTTTCAGACAATTGATGTAAAAGCATATTTTTCCAGAATATAATAATAGTGCTTACTGGAGTAATATTTTGTCAAAATTAAATAAAAGCCAAAACTGGAAAGTGGAGGGGAAAAAGTAAACTCACAAAAAGAGGAAAGAAAATAATACAGAACGGAAATCAATGGAAAAGGGAAAAAAAATACGATATAGAGGATGAAGAAAACCAAGCATTTATTTAAAAAAAACAAAAACAAAAACAACCCCACTAAGGTTTTTGGCACATTTCTGGTGCGATTGATCAAGAAAAGAAGAGGAAAGACACAAATAACCAATATCAGAAATAAAAACAAAAGATGTCACTAGAGATCCTGAAGACAATAAAAAAGGCAGTAAGAGAATCATAATCCCAAAGAGAAAATTTTATGCCAAACTTATGTTCGTACTGAAATTGTAATGAAATGGACAAATTTTTAAAAATTTGACTCACCACCCCAATAGCTATCAAATAAATGTAGTCTGTAGTCAGAATTTTTCCAACAAAAACAAAACCCAAACACAGATGGCTTCTCTGGCAATATAATTTGAGAAATGTAATTGAATGCCTAAAAGAAAATGGGGATGAATACTTTCACCAGGCCCAAGCTGTCCTGGTTCACTTGCACAGAGGGCCCACCCTTCTCCAGTACACACTTAAGATAACTGTCTTCAGCTCTCACACACCCCCTCTTCTTTATCCTCCCAGGCAAGGTTCAGTGGTCCTGGTCTCCTCAGTTGCAGCCTGCATTCCA
This sequence comes from Perodicticus potto, assembly GCA_963574655.1. Taxonomy (NCBI): domain Eukaryota; kingdom Metazoa; phylum Chordata; class Mammalia; order Primates; family Lorisidae; genus Perodicticus; species Perodicticus potto. Next base: position 17,673 of record CAUYRH010070865.1, on the reverse strand, counting down.
GTCAGCGTAAGTATGACTATATGTGGCTCCAGGTTAGGTAAGAGGAAACTCCCATTTCATCTGGAAAACTGGGTCCACAGAAATATGCAGGATGTGACAATTCCTCTCTCGGGCTAACTCATGTGCAGAAGGAATCAATCTGTGCCGCAGGTCTTGCCTTGCACATAAATGCACTTGGTGGGAGCCTCTTGCCATATTTTTCAGGCATTGTCTTCCAGACTTGATCTAGGCGTGTTATTGGGATGGATTTCCTGGACAGAACCCAGGCAATCCAAGTGATTCTCCCTTGTCCCCAATTTTAGTCTATTAACCTATTTCCCCTTCTCTCCACAGAGTCTGGGGGTCTATAACGTTAGTAAAACAGCCCTTCTGGGCCTCACTAAGACCCTTGCAGTGGAGCTGGCACCAAAGAACATTCGGGTGAACTGCTTGGTACCAGGAATGATTGACACAAACTTCAGCCCAGTGGTAAGGATCAAGGGCAGCTCCTGCTCCTACCCAACTGAGCACTGGGCTGCCTTCTCCTTCCAAGCCATGCTCCACAGAGACCGGGACCCTCAGACCTGGACCTGTGGACTCCTGGTCTGATGCTCTGGCCCATGACTATTGGGATCAGAATCTATCCTCTGTCAGGGGCCAGCCCAGAGTGTCCACCAGCAGCCCTTCCACAAAGACACACCTTGTACCATGTAGAGCCCATGTGACTTCATGTGTATGAGCAGCACTAACCTTTGGCCTTTCCTTTAGCTCATTAAGGAAACAGCCTTTGGGGACCATGTGAAGAGACTCTACGGAGCACAGAGGTAAGTTGTGGCAAGGCAATGTCCTTTGTGGATCTGGAGTAACACCACCTCAGAACCTTTATGGTGGATAAAAGATTGTACACTATCACTTGCAGGCTGTTACCCATTCCGCTTTCTGGGATCTGATGGTCAGCTAAGGCCCACACCTCTTTTTTTCTTTTCTTTTTGAGACAGAGTCTCATTATGTCACCCTTGGTAGAGTGCTGTGGTGTCACAGCCCAGAGCAACCTCAAACTTTTGGGCTTAAGTGATTCTCTTGCCTCAGCCTCCCAAGTAGCTGGGACCACAGACACCCACCAGAATGCCTGGCTATTTTTTATTGCAGTTGTCATTGTTGTTTACCTGGCCCTGGCTGGGTTCGAACCTGCCAGCCTTGGTGTATGTGGCTGGCACCATAACCACTGTGCTATGGGCACTGAGCCAGGCCTACACCTCTTTCCTTGCAACTCTTCACATATCCCCACAGGGGTCTTGACTTTCCCGGGTCCCATGGAGCCCAGGGCTGATGGGGAAAGCACCATCAGTCTCAGCCCCACCTCTTCTTCCCCTGCAGAGGGGAACGGCCTGAGGAGTGTGCAGGCCTCATGTCCTTTTTGTGCTCTTCAGATGCCAGCTACATCACTGGGGAGAACATCGTGGTGGCTGGCTTCTCCCCCCACCTCTGAGGGCCAGGAGGGCAGAGCCCGGGCTTGCCTCTCCACAGGAGCCCCGTGTGTCCCTGGGGCCACTGTGCTGCCACACATTATTGAGGAAGACTCTGTGCTCCAAACACACACTTTGGTTCAAAACCTTCACTACCAGAAATAATAAAGAACATCAGAAAAGAGGGCTTGTGCTATGAAACTATCACTAAAACCAGCTAAAATAAGGTCAGCTCTGCCATAAGACAAAATGTGTGGTTGGGAATCTTAGACAAAAGGAAGGAGGTAAAGTTAGGCAGGGAGTCAGTGGGAAGGAAAGAAAGGAAAATGGCTTTTTGAATATGTTACTAAATGCTTTCACGTGGTTTGTCTCCTAAACATCTATGGGAGCCTGATGTCTTAATCTCGAATTCTATATTTGAGGAAAGGAACATGAGGGCACATAGCAAGTCTGTGAGCAGAAATTGAACCCCAGTTTATTTGTATAACAGAGAGGCATCAGCATGGAACCCACGTCCCCATTCTTCCCTCAGATCCCTGCCCTGGAAGACTGTGTCTGGTCTGCCTGCATGCACACAACTCAACCCTCTACAGACAGGGACAGAGAAGTAACCACCATCTCTCATGCAATGAATTTAACCTTTGGCACCCTGTGAGTGCCTGCCTGCTTGGCCCACATTGGGGTCACAGGCATTTTTGCTAGTCAATCCTCATACACATGGAAGGCTTCCTTCCTCCAGCCCTGTGCCCCCCTCCCAGAGGGAGGTTATGCCTGTACAAAGGGGTGGAAACCAGAAAACATGTAAGAACTGGAGACTGTGGCTCTCATATGCCCTTCCTAAGAAATCCTCTAGAGGATAAGCTTTGGAAAATCATCATAACTAGAGGGACATTGACATAGAGACTGATGGTGAACATTAAATACAGTTCTTTGTAGAACTGGAACTAAATGAGGTTAAAAGGATGGCAATATGAAATGTCATGGTTTTCTGTTTTGATGGTATAGATACAGCACAACTATAAAAAACTAAATATAAAATCAAACCTAATGGGGGTTATAAGACGTGCAATGGCTGGGGAGTGCAATGGCTGTATGTAGTTTTTTTTTTCTTTTTGGCCATGCTGGGTTTGAACCCACCACCTCCAGTATATGGGGCCTGTACCCTATTCCTTGAGCCACAGGTGCCACCCTGCAATGGCTATATGAGTTGTTAGTGTAGAGACAGCACAACTATTAAAAATGAGGGAAGTTCAAAGATGGCATCTTCAAAAAATTTAAGCTGTTTTCAGAAATATTGGTAATAGAATAGTATTATATTCCTCAGAGATTTGTGTGGTTCTAAATTTGACTCAAAATTGTCATTGAGCTCATTGTACATGTATTTGTTTTTGTCAGTTCTGTTCACTGAAAACGTGCAGAACAATCAACTCAAAGGGGTTGCACACTTAGCATCCAGATATCAAGATTGAGGTCTTAGAAGATCATATCCCTCTGCAAGACCCCAAAGGTTCTTAGAAACATGTTTGATTCTAGGTATGGGGCAAGAAATAAGCAAGATGAGTAAGGAATTGTGATTTTTCATTTTCTTAGCTGACATCACCCTTCCAATTAGCTATTCTATTACTCTTAACACCATCGTCTATTAACCATTGCCATATATCCCCATGGCATAGCTCAGAGTCCCTGGGCTACCATTCTAGCTTTGCTGTTGCATAGAATAATTAGATCTATCTGGCCTTACTGTTTTAGATTTCTATTACCACACAGACATTAAGACTCGAGATCCAGACGTGCTTTCCCTTTTGTCGTTCTTTGATTACAAAGACCCTTGAGCTTTCAACGATGTAAGTCTCCCATCACTAGTGGATTTCTTATTCCTGTAGTAAAAGGAATATCCTTTGAGGCCTTCCAGGGATCAAAGGCAAATTATGCATTCTCTGATCCTTTAAAAATTTCATGCCAGCATGCCCACTCTGTGGTTTAGCATTTGGGGATAGGTGTTCTCTGAGATTTAGTCTGTGCAATTTGTTTCCCCTTTGGTGTGGTCTCCACACACTCTCGTCCTGTGCCCTGATTTCTTCCCTTGATGTACCTTCCTTCTTATTTACCCATTTTCTTTTTGTTCTCTTATCACTCACATTTTTCTGTAAGGGTCAGAGCCAACTTCACTAGAAAGGCAGTGAGCTGTAGCTTGCTGCTCCTTTCAGATGCAGACACTTCCTGGCCCAGCTGAGGTTGTGGGACCCTAATGGTTTGTTTTAACCATCTGACAGTGGTTGGAGCTGGATAGAATCTGGAATTAGGTTTTGAAAGAGAAACCGTCTGACCGGATGCAGTGGCTTATGCCTAGAACTCTAGCACTCAGGGAGGTTGAGGTGGGAGATTCGCTTGAGATGGAGGGTTTGAGACCAACCTGAGCAACAGTGAGACTGTCTCCACTAAAAATTAAAAATTCACAGCTGGGTGTTGCAGCAGGCACCTGTAGTCCCAGCTACTTGGAAGGCTGAGGCAGGAGAATCACTTGAACCCAAGAGCTTGAGGTTACTGTGTGCTAGGCTGATACCATTGCATTCTAGCCTGGGCGATGGAGTGGGACTATCTAAAAAAAGAAAAGAAAAGAAATAAAAAAATCAACTTTGTCATTGTGGATACTGGAGGTATATAAAATTTAGAAAGGGAACAGGGTTAAAAAAAAAAACAAAAAAAAACCCAATAAGAACAACAGGAGCCTTCAAGGGAAGAGAGGGAAGAGGGCAGAGCAAGGGAGGGCATGAGGCCAGATCTCACCTAAAAATAAAAAAGAACCACAGAAGCCATGCCTCAACTTGGAGTGTAGCTTAATAATTAAGAACATGGGCTTTGAAATTGGTGGCTTGGAGTCGGATCTTCTCTCTACGCTTTCTGTGTGAGCAACTTTGGGAAAGTTAAAGTTCCCATTTTTTCCTTATCTGTAAAACTGAGGATTTAATAATATGATGTGACTGACACATGTTAAGCATTCAACAAATTTACCTTTATTAGTAATAATTGCATGAAGAATCTAGTAAAGTTCTAGACAATACATATATTCTCACCAGAGGCTCCAGAGTTTGTATTCAGGACTAGTTTGGGAGCTGCACACTGCTCTGGTGTGGAGGGGCCTTAAACTATATTTGTAAGGCACTTTGCATAAAATCGAGACCAAAAGTGACTGAGAAGGAACTGGAAATGTTTAGCAGAGGGAAGACCAGGTAAAACTGGGATAGGTGGAGACAATATAACCTTGTTTATAGTTTGAAGGGCCGTCATAGAAAAGAGAATTGATTTGCTCAACAGTGCTCAATGGTGTGAGTCCAAGAGATGCACCTAAGACCAATGTATAGAAGCTGTAGGGGAGAGATAGGTTTCTGTTCCTTTTACACAGGTGTTCTCAAACACCCAAAGAGGAAATATACAGCCATGGTAAGAGGGATTCCCACACCAGATCTTTTCAAGAGAGAATGAAGTTCTACTTTGCTATAAGGTTGCAGAGAGAATAAAATTCAGCTAGGGTTTTAGGGCGACACCTGTAGCTTAAAGGAGTAGGGCACTGGCCCAATATACTGGAAGTGGCAGGTTCAAACCCGGTCCCGACCAAAAAAAAAAAAAGAAAAAAAACTCAGATAGGGTTTTAAGTAAATGATCTGAAGCCACCTTCCACACCAAGAAGTCTCTGATTCTTTATTTAGGTTCCTCATCCGTAGACAAATATAAGGATTCACTTGCAGGAAAGGTCAGAGCAATCTCAAGGATCAGATCAGAACAACAGCCAGAATATTGAAGTAATTCGAAATGGATGAAATGAACCAAAACTGCATTTAAGCAATGTTATGCTAGCAGAAAAGCATGAGCCCATATACCCACCACCTGCCAAATTTATAGGCATACTCTGTTCTCCTGAAACAACAAACAAAAAAAACCCTGCTTTTATCTTAGATGACTATAGATGCAATGATATCTCCTAAATGACTTTCTAGGAATAAAACTTGTTTAGAACAAAATTGTCCAAAATGGAAAGGAAATCTTCAAAATACCAGGCACATTACTCTGTCAAGCATGACAGAAGCAAAGAACAGTGAACCAAAGGCACAGTGTGTGTACAAGCACACCTCAGAGATATTGGCTGTGCAGTTCCACTACGATAAAGCAAGTATCACAATAAAGAAAGTCCCATGAATTTTTTGGTCTCCCAGTGCATATGTGCATATAAAAGTTATATTTACACTATACTATAGTCTATCAAGTGTGAAATAGCACCATGTTCTAAAAAGACAATGTGCATACCTTAATTAAAAATACTTTAGGCTCAGTGCCTGTAGCTCAAATGGCTAAGGCACATACACCTGAGCTGGCAGATTCGAATCCAGTCCAGGCCCGCCGAACAACAATGACGGCTGCAACCAAAAATTAGCTGGGCATTGTGGCGGGCACCTGTGGTCCCAGCTGCTTGGGAGGCAGAGGCAGGAGAATCGCTTGAGCCTAGAAGTTGGAGGTTGCTGTGAGCCATGATGCCATGGCACTCTACCCAGGGTGACAGCTTGAAGCTCTGTTTCAAAAAAAAAAAAAAAGAAAGAAAAAATGCTTTAATTCTAAAAAATGCTAATGACCATCTGAGGCTTCACCAAGTCATAATCTTTGCTGGTGGAGAGTCTTGCCTCAATGTTGATGGCTGCTAACTCACAACGGTAGTGTTTGCTGAAGGTTGATGTGGCTATGACAATTTCTTCAAATAAGATAATGATGAAGTTTGTCACGTTGATTAACTCTTCCTTTCATGAAAGATTCCTCTATAGCATGTGATGTTCTTTGATAGCATTTTACTCTCAGTAGAACTTCTTTCAAAATTGGAGTAAATCTTTGGAAAGAGGTATGGAGAATCCTCAAAGAACTAAAAGTAGACCTCCCATTTGATCTTGCAATCCCATTATTAGGTATCTACCCAGAATAACAAAGATTATGTTACCATAAAGACATTTGCACCAGAATGTTTACTGTGGCTCAATTCATAATTGCCAAGTCATGGAAGCAACTCAAATGCCCATCAACTCATGAATGGATCAACAAACTGTGGTATATGGATACTATGGAATATTATTCAGCCATTTAAAAAGATGGAGACTTTGCATCTTTTACATTGATCTAGATGGACTTGAAACACATTATTCTTAGTAAAGTATTGCAAGAATGGAAAAATAAATATCCAATATACTCAAAACTAATATGAAACTGATATTTAAACAATTACATGCTCATATGAACAATAAAACACAAATATAGTCTAGAGCATGGGAAGGAAGGAGATAAAAAGGGAGAAGGGGGAGGATGATGGGCAGAAGGAGGGAGGGCATGTGGTGGGATCTCACCTATTGTGCACATCATAGGGGTGTATAACACATCCCCTGGATGAGGGGCTCTTTAATAACTGGAACTTTACCCCGGAAGTCAGAACAATGTAATATAAAAATTTGTACTCTCATATTAATTTGAAATAAAAAAAAAATTGGAGTATATCCTCTCCAATCCTAATGCTATTTAATCATCCAAGTTTCTAATATTCTCAATCCTTTGTTGTCATTTTAATGATGTTCATAGTATCTTCACCAGGAGTACATTCTCTGCTCATGCATAAGAAGCAACTCCTTATCTGTTGAAGTGTTATTGTAAGATTATAGCAATTCAGTCATATCTTTAGACTCTAATTCTCGTTCTCTTACTTTTCTCACCATATCTGCAGTTATGTCCCTTCACCAAAGTCTTTAACCCCTCAAACTCATCCATGTGGATTGGAATCACTTCTTCCAAACTCCTATTAATGTTGATATTTTTGACCTTTTCCCATGAATCACAAATGTTCTTAACAACATCTAGAATGGTGAACTCTTTCCAGAGTTTGAAAATTATTTTGCCCAGATTCATCAGATGAATCATTCTTCATAGCAGCTATAGACTTAAGAAATGTATTTCTTAAACTACTGAGACTTAAAAGTCAAAATTTCTTCTTGATCCATGGACTGCAGAATGGATGTGTTTCAGCAGGCATAAAACAACATTCACATCCTTGCACATGTCCATGAAAGCTCTTGGGCAACCAGGTGCGTTGTCAATGAGCAGTAATATTTTGAAAGAAATATTTTTTTCTGAGCAGTAGATATCAATAGTAAGCTTAAAATATTCTGTAAACCAAATTATCAGCAGATAATTGATAGAACACAGGCAGAAAAGATTTAGCATAATTCCTAAGGACCCTAGGATTTTTGAAATGGTCAGGGAGCATTGGTTTCAACTTAAAGTCACCAGCTGCATTAGCCCCTAACAAGAGAGTCAGCCTGTCCTTTAAAGCTTTAAAACCAGGCATTGACTTCTCCTCTTTAGCTATGAAAGTCCTAGATGGCATCTTCCAGTAGAAGGCTGTTTTATCTATATTAAAATTCTGTTTTTTGGTGTTGCCACCGTCATCTTAACTAGATCTCTGGGTAACTTGAGGCAGCGTCTACATCAGAACTTGCTGCTTCACCTTGCATGTATATGTTACAAAGAAGGTTTTTTCCTTAAACCTTATGAACCAACATCTGCTAGCTTCCAACTTCTCTTCTACAGTTTCCCCACCTCTCTGAGTTGTCATAGAATTGAAAAGAGTTAGGGCCTTTGTCTGGCTTAGCTTCCATTTCATGAAAGGGAATGTTGTGCCAGCTTTGGTCTTCTATCCAGACCACTCAAACCTTCTCCCTATTGGTAATATGGCTGTTTCATTTTCTTATAATTTGTGTGCTCACTGGGGTAGCATTTTTAATTCTTTCTAAAGAAAAAGAACTTTTCCTCTGCATTTACAACTTGGTAACCATTTGGTGCAAGAGGTCTACCTTTTAGGCTGTCTTGCCTTTTGACATGCCTTTCTAATGAAGTGGTTCATTTCTAGCTTTTGATTTAAAGCAAGAGATGTGTTGACTCTCCCTTTCACTTCAACACTTAGAGGCCATTGTGGGGTTGTTAACTGGCTTAATTTCAATATTATTGTGTCTCAGGGAATAGGGAGGTCTGAGGAGAAGGAGAGAGACAGGGGAACGGCCCATCAGTGCAGCAGTCAGAACACATACGACATTTATTGATGCAGTTTGCTGTCTTATGAGTGATTTGTGGTGCCTTGAAACAATCACAATAACAACATAAAAGATTACTCATCACAGATCACAGCAGCAGATATAATAATAATGAAAAATTTTGAAATATTGTGAAAATTACCAAAATGTGACACAGAGACACAGAGTGAGCACATGCCATTGGAAAAAATGGTGTCAATAAATTTGCTAGATGCAGGGTTGCCACAAAACTTCAATTTGTGAAAAATAGAATATCTGCAAAGAATATAAAACGGAAGAGCAATACAGCAAGGTTTGCCAGAACTTCGATGAAATACGTGTTGTTACACACTTAGGAAATCCATAGAACATACAACACCCAGAATGAACCCTAACGTAATCTATAGACTTGAGGATATTAAATTTGGAACAGGAGAAAAAAATGAGAGTAGGAGATAAATGGTACAGATAGGAAACAGATTGAAACACTAATAACTGTGTTTGACAAATTATGCTGAAAACAGGTGGGTACACTCCTGAGTCACAGGACCTAAAAATATCTCTGATGGAGGATGTTGATAATGGGAGAAGGTATGCTTGTGTGAGGACTGGGAGTTTGTGGGAAATCTCTGTACCTTTCTCTTAATTTTGCTGTGAATCTGAAACTACTCTGAAAACAATAAAGCCTTTATTTAAAAAAAAATGCTTAGAACACATTAAGAAAAAATGTTTAAGTTGAGATCCACTGCATTAGCTTTATAATCTACTAATGATTTAAAACCGCAGGTTGAAAAACATTACTCCAAAGCTGGTTTTTCAAATGGTAGTAGACAAACTGCTTAATGTATTTAACATAGAAGTTATACCTGGGAATATTTAAGGGTTTAAGGTCGGGCACAGTGACCCTGTCCTGTAATCCTAGCAGTCTGGGAGGCTGAGGCTGGTGGGTTGCTTGAGTTCAGAAGTTCAAGAACAGCCTGAGCAAGAGTGAGACCCCTGTCTCTACTAGAAATAGAAGAACTAGCTGGACATTATGGCAGGCTCCTATAGTCCCAGCTACTTGGAAGGCTGAGGAAAGAGGATCACTTGAGCCCAAGAGTTTGAGTTGCTTTGAGCTTCAACACCACAGCACTCTACCCAGAGCCACAGATGAGACTCCTGTCTCAAAAAAAAAAAAAAAAAGTTTTAAAAATATTAAATTCTCAAAAAGTTGTACAACATGGGGTAGGTAAAGGAAAGAGATCAGATCCATAACCTGTGGCATAAGAGGACTCTAAATCTGAGGATTTAAATTTGGGAAGGGAAAGAAAAATGGGAATAGAAGATAAATGGGACAGATAGGAAACCAATTGAAACACTAATAACTTCATTTAACAAATTCTGCTGAAAAGAGTTGGGTACATGCTTGAGTCAGGGGACCTAAAAATGTCTAATTCCCAGATGGTAGTATCACCAGCACACTGTGAACAATATGTTCTTGTAAAAGAACTTTGATTTCATTTATTTTTGATGACAAAATAATACACAAATACATTCTTGCCATAAAAATTAAAGTCATACAGAAAAATGTTCCTCTTGACACTGTTTCTTCTTTCTAATTTCAGTGACACTTCAGGAACTATTTTATCTTTGAGTATATTTCCAGATCTTTCCTAATGTATTTATACCGAGCTGGGAATCAAGTGTACATGACATACAAAAATAAATTTAAAACTTAGCTGTTAATATAATGGGTGTTTTGTTCTGTAACTTGCTTTTTACATAACAACATGTCATAGAGATTTTTCTACATTAGTGCATGTTGACATAGCTCGTTCTTTTTAATATAATTACAGTCCTGACATATTTGGATTTAGGCATACCACTTTATAAATTTGTTTTTACGTGTTCTCTCTGTGCTTTGCTCCTGTTTTTCCTTTCTTGCTTCTTTTGAGTCATTTGAATATTTTTTAAAAGTTACATTTTAATTTACCAATAGTGACTTTGATTGATCTCTTTGTATAGTTTTTCTCTGGTGGTTGCTCTAGGGATTAAAAAATACATAACTTTTCACTGTCTGCTTATAATCATTATTTTACCACCTTAAGTGGAATATAGAAAACTTAATCATTATATCAGACCCCTTACCCTCCCAACTTTATGCTATAATTGTCATAATTATTTGTACATGCATTGAAAATTCCACCAGAATTATGACTTATGCTTTCATTATTATTATTATTATATATATTTTTTGTAGAGAAAGACTCTCACTTTATCACCCTCGGTAGAGTGCCTTGGCATCACATAGCTCACAGCAACCTCCAACTCCTGGGCTTAGGCGATTCTCTTGCCTCAGCCTCCTGAGGAGCTGGGACTACAGGCACCTGCCACAACACCCAGCTATTTTTTGTTGCATTTTGCCCAGGGCTGGATTTGAACCCGCCACCCTCAGTATATGGGGCTGGCGCCCTACTCACTGAACCACAGGCACTGCCCTGACTTATGCCTTCAATTTTTAAACATATTTTAAAGAACTTAAAAGAAAAATGGTCTATTAAATTTACCTAGCTTTAATCATTTCTGTTCCCCTTACTTCATTCCTGTTATTTCAAGTCTTCTTTTTGTATCATTTCTTTTCTGCCAGAAGGACTTCTTTTAGCAGTTCTCTTAGAACAGATCTACTGCTTCTAAATTCTTTTACTTTTCCTTCATTGGAGAATATCTTTATTTCACCTCCATTGCCAAGGAATATTTTTACTGAATATAGAATTCTAGATTGATAGTTTTTTTCTTCAGCACTGTAAAAATGTTTATGTCAGTCCCTTCTGGTGCCACAGATTCTGTCTTGAATTGTCTCCTCTAGGTAATGAGGGGTTATTTTCTTCTGGCTGATTTCAAGGTAGTCTCCTTGTCTTTAGTTTATAGCAATTGACTTATGATGTGCTTGGGTGTATGTTTGTTTTTGTTATGGGTTTTCTTACTTTCTTTAATCTCTAAATTTATGACTTTGGTCAAATTGTGAAGTTTTTTGCCATTATTTCTTTAAGCTTTTATTTTAGCACTATACTATTTCTAATCTCCTTGTGGAGCTGTCTTCAAATTCAGAGTTTGGAACTTCTATATAAGAGTATGTTCATTGCACTGGAAGACCAATCTTTGCTAAAGGGAAAATATGGTACAATAACAACTTGAAATAAATTAGTTTGCTAGGTCCAGCATAACAAATACCATTGACCGGATGGCTTAAATGATATAAATTTATTTCCTCACAGTTCTGGAGGCTAGAAGTCCAAGATCAAGATTTGGTTTCCGTCTGAGGGTCTCTTTCCTTTGCTTATAGATTGCTACCTTCTCCCTGAATCTTCCCATGGTCTTCCCTCTGTTCCTGTCTGTGTCCTGATTTCTTCTTACAAACACATCAGTCATTTTTGGAGTAGGCCCCACCACCAATGACCACATTTAATCTTAATTATCTCTTTAAAAACTTTATTTCTTAATACAATAACATTATGAGGTACTAGAGATTAGGACTTGAACATATCAATTTTGTCGGGACACAATCCAGTCCCTAGCAAAGATTAATTTGGGGGTCCTTTCCTTCTCTCTTTGGCTGCCCCCTTTCTGGTCATGAGACAAGATGTTACCAATTCACTTAATATATTATCTGCTTATTTCTGTACAATAAATTATCTCCAAACTTAGGGGCTTAAACAACAAAGATTTATTAGTTCACTGTTTCTATGTGTTAGCTTATGTGAGTAGTTCTATTTTATTTTTTTATTAAATCATAAATGCATAGATCACGTATATGTTAATGCATTTAAGGGGTAGAATGTGCTGATTCCGTATAGAATTAGGAATGTTTACATCACACTGGTTAATGTAGACCTCATCTCGTTTACTTAAGTATTGTGTTAAGACTTTTATACTCTATACTAATAGATCTGACATGTACCCTTGCATTATGCACCATAGGTGTGATCCCACCATTCCCCCTCCTCTCCCAGCACCCCCGCTTCATCCTGGGCCATAGTTGTGATCTATTCTTCATATGAAAGTGTGAATGATTATAAATTGGTTTCGTAATAGTACTGAGTACATTGGATATTTTTTCTTCCATTCTTGAGATACTTTAGTAAGTAGGATATGTTCCAGCTCCATCCAGGTGAATGTAAAAGAGGTAAAGTCTCCATCTTTTTTAAAGGCTGCATAATATTCCGTGGTATACGTATCCCACAATTAATTAATCCATTCATGGGTCAATGGGCACTTGGGCTTCTTCCATGACTTGCCTATTGTGAATTGAGCTGCAATGAGCAATCTTTATCTTTGTTATAAAGTGATTTTTGGTCTTTTGGATATACACCTAGTAGAGGAATTGCAAGATCAAACAGCAGGTCTACTTTTAGATCTCTGAGTATTCTCCATCTTCTTTCCAAAAGGGATATATTAGCTTGCACCCCCATCAGCAGTGCAAAAGCGTTCCCTTTTCTCCACATCCATGCCAACATCTGTAGTTTTGGGATTTTGTTATGTGAGCCACTCTTACTGGAGTTAGATAATATTTCAAAGTGGTTTTGATTTGCATCTCAAATCAAAGATTTGAGATCTTTGATTAAAGATAATGAACATTTTTTCATGTGTCTGTAAGCCATGCACCTGTCTTCTTCAGAGAAGCTTCTGTTCAAATCCCTTGCCCACAATGAAATGGGATTACTTGCTCTTTTCTTATTAATAAGTTTGAGTTCTCTGTGGATTCTGGTTATCTTTGTCAGAAGCATAATCTACCAAGTATCCTCTCCCATTCTGAGGGCTGTCTACTTGCTCTACTTACTGTGTTCTTGGCTGTGCAGAATTTTTTTAGTTTGATCAGATCTCAATAATGTATTTTTGGTGTTGCTTTAATTGCCCAGGGGGTCCTCCTCATAAATTATTCTCCCAGGCCAATTTCTTCAAGGGTTTCTCCTGCACACTCTCTAAGAATCTTTATAGTTTCATGTCTTAGGTTTAAATCTTTTATCCAGTGCGAGTCAGTTTTTGTTAATGGTGAAAGGTGTGGGTTCAGTTTCAGTCTTCTACAAATTGCCAGCCAATTATCCCAGCACCAGTTGTTAAATAGGGAATCTTTCCCCCAATTTACATTTTTGATTATATTTTTGATGGGCTTATCAAAGATCAAATGGTAATAAGTGTCTGGGTTCATCTCTTGGTTCTCAATTCTGTTCCATATATCTACCTCTCTATTTTTGTGCCAATACCATATTGTTTTGATCACTATTGATTTATAGTATAGTTTTAAGTCTGGTAGCATGATTCCTCCTGATTTGTTTTTATTTCGAGTAATGTGTTGGCTATTCAAGGTTTTTTCTGGTTCCATATAAAACAAAGTACAATTTTTCCAGATCTTTAAAGTATGTCGGGGTTGCATTTGATAGGGATTGCACTAAATTTGTAAATCGCTTTGGGTAATATGGACAATTTAACAATGTTTATTCTTCCTAGCCGTGAGCATGGTATGTTTTTCCACCATGTTTTCCAAGATGTTGTTAACATCTTCAGCTATTTTTTTTTCTTAGAGTTTCATAATTCTCTTTATAGAGATCTTTCATGTCCTTTGTTAGGTAAATTCCCAAATATTTCATCTTCTTTGGCACACTGTAAAGGGAATAGAGTTCTTGACTGTTTTTTTTTCAGCTTGACTATTATTGGCATATATAAAAGCCACTGATTTGTGAGTATTGATTTTGTATCCTGAGATGCTATTGTATTCCTTGATCACTTCTAAGAGTTTTGTGGTTGAGTCCCTGGGGTTTTCCAGCTATAAAATCATATCATCTGTGAAGAATGAAAGTTTGATCTCCTCTGACTGTGTTTGTATGTCCTTGATCCCCTTCTCTTGCGTGATTGCAATGGCTAAGACTTGCATTACAATGTTAAAAAGCAGTGGAAATAATGGGCAACCCTGCCTGGTTCCTGATCTGAGTGGAAATGGTTTCAGTTTAACTCCATTCAATACGATGTTGGCTGTGGGTTTGCTGTAGATGGCCTCTATTAGTTTAAGGAATGTCCTTTCTATACCAATTTTCTTAAGTGTTCTGATCATGAAAGTATGCTGGATGTTATCAAAAGCTTCTTGTGCATCAATTGAGAGAATCATATGGTCTTTGTTTTTTAATTTGTTTATGTGCTGAATTATATTTATAGATTTACGTATATTGAACCAGCCTTGAGACCCTGGGATAAAACCCACTTGGTCATGGTATATAATTTGTTTGATGTGTTGCTGGATTCTGTTTGCTAGGATATTATTGAATATTTTTGCATCTATGTTCATTAAAGATATTGGTCTATAGTTTTCTTTTCTTGTAGGGTCTTTTCCTGGTTTGGGAATCAGGGTGATATTTGCTTCATAGAACGTGTTGGGAAGTATTCCTTCTTTTTCAATGTTTTGGAAAAGGTTAAGTAATATAGGGAGTAGTTCCTATTTAAAGGTTTGGTAGAATTCTGATGTGAAGCCATCTGGCCCCAGACTCTTCTTTTTGTGGAGATTTTGTATAGTTGATTCTATTTTAGTACTTGATATAGGTCAGTTCAGCATTTCCAATTCTTTCTGATTAAGTCTAGGAAGTTGGCATGCTTCCAAGTATTGGTCAATTTCTTTCAGATTTTCATATTTCTAAGAATAAACGTTTTTTTATAGTATTCATTGAGGATTCTTTGAATTTCTGAGGTATCTGTTGTTATTTTGCCTTTATTATTTCTGATTGATGATATTAGGGACTTTAATTTTCTCTTTTTGGTTAGGTTGGCCAAAGGTTTATCTACTTCATTGACCTTTTCAAAAAACCAACTTTTCAATTCATTGATCTTTTGAATAATTCTTTTGTTTTTTATTTCATTTAATTCTGCTCTAATTTTAGTTATTTCTTTTCTTCTGCTGTGTTTAGGGTTGGAATATTCTTCTTTTTCCAGTTGCTTAAGATGTCCCATTAAGTTATTGACTTCCTCTCTTTCCATTCTCTTGAGGAAGGCTTGCAATGCTATAAATTTCACTCTTAGGACTGCCTTTGCAGTAGCCCACAGGTTCTGATAATTCATGTCTTCATTATTGTTTTGTTCCAAAAATTTGGCGATTTCCTTCTTAATCTCATCTATGATCCAGATATCATTCAGCGTAAGGTTAGTTTCCATGTCTTTGTATGAGTATGCAGATACCTGTTATTGGTTAGTTCAACTTTTATTGCTTGATGATCTGAAAAAATACAAGGAAGAATTTCCATACTTTTAAATCTGCTGAGGTTAGACTTGCGACCTAAGATGTGATCAGTTTTGGAGGATGTTCCATGGGCTGATGAGAAGAATTTGTATTCAGTTTTGTTAGGATGAAATGTTCTATAGATGTCTGTTAAATTCAATCTTTGTATGGTGAAGTTTAAGTCCAAAATTTCTTTGCTTTATTTCTTATTAGAGGATCTATCCAACATTGCCAAAGGGGTGTTAAAATCTCCAACTATTATGGTACTGGAAGATATTAAATTGCTCATGTCTGTTAGGCTCTCCCTTACAAATTGAGGCGCATTTGGTTGGGCACATAAATGTTAATAATTGATATCTCATCATGTTGAGTGTTTCCCTTAACAAATCTGAAGTGACCAACCTTGTCTTTCCTCACTTTTGTTGTTTTAAAACTTAGTGTATCTGAAAATAAAATTGCAACACCTGCTTTCTTTTGATTTCCGTTTGCCTGGATTACAGATGTCCATCCCTTCACCCTGAGTCTATATTTATCCTTTAAGGTAAGAAGAGATTCTTGTATGCAGAAGATACCTGGCCTGAGTTTTTGTATCCAGTCAGCCAACCTGTGCCTCTTTAGAGGACAGTTTAAGCCAGTCACATTAATTGAGAGCATTGATAAGCCTGGTAGTATTTTGAGTGTCAAGTTTTTTGAAAGTCCAGTGGACATTTTGAATCTTTTTACCATTGTGGAAATTGGGTTTTGGTCAAGAATTTCAGAGTGAGGTTACTTTGGTGGTAGAGCATTGTGCTGGTCATTATGGAGGATGGGTCTGAGGATATCCTGAAGAGCTGGTTTGGTTATGGCAAATTTCTTCAACGTGTGTATATCATGAAAGTATTTAACTTCTCTGTAATAAATGAAGCTCAATTTAGCTAGATACAGGATCTTGGGCTGAAAGTTGTTTTGTTTTAGGAGATTGAAGGTCAATGACCATCCTCTTCTGGCTTAAAAAGTTTCAGCAGAGAGATCTGCAGTCATTCTAATATTCTTCCCCTTGTAAGTTATGAATTTCTTACGTCTGGCTGCTTGCAGGATTTTCTCCTACATATTAACTTTGGTGAAGTTAATTACAGTGTGTCTGAAAAACGTTTTATTTGGGTTGAGTCATGCTGGGGTTCTGAAACTGTCTGCTATCTGAATTTCAGTATCTCTTGCCATGCTTGGGAATTTCTCCTCAATTATCTCTTGGAGTAGAGTATCTGTGCCCCCTTTCAGACCATCCTCTTCTCCTTTAGGGATTCCTATGAGGAGAATGTTTGCTCTCTTGGAGTGGTCCCACAATTCTCTCAGGGAATGATCCATTTTTGCTCTCCACTTCTCTTCCTCTTTGAGTGTTTGGGAGCATTCAAAAGCTTTGTCTTCAATGTCAGAGATCCTTTCTTCTGTGTGCTCTATTCTGTTACTGAGGGATTCTATTGTATTTCTCAGATCTTTGAGGGCTGCAAGTTCTTGCCTCAATGTGTCAAAATCTTTGGTGATTTTGTCTTTGAATTTATTGAATTCTTGAGACAACTTTTGAATTGCTCCTTGAATTTCTTTCTTTCTTCTTCTTCTTCTTTTTTTTTTTTTTTTTTTTTTTTTGCATTTGTTATGTAAAGTCCCTCTACCTAACAGAGGGACAGAGTCTCACTATGTCACCCTGGGTAGAGTGCTGAGGCATCACAGCTCACAGCAACCTCAAACTCTTGGGCTTAGTGATTCTTTTTTTTTTTTTTTTTTATTAAATCATAGCTGGGTACATTAGTGCAATCAAGGGGTACAATGTGCTGGTTTCTTATTGCTCCTTGAATTTCTACTTCCATCTTTACCTCCATTCTGTTAATCTTATTTGCAATCCAAATTCTGAATTCGCTTT
>CAUYRH010070863.1:0-14781 GCA_963574655.1 Perodicticus potto | reverse complement strand
TGAGACAGAGCCTCAAGCTGTCACCCTGAATAGAGTGCCATGGCATCACAGCTCACAGCAACCTCCAATTCCTGGGCTCAAGCGAGTCTCTTGCCTCCGCCTCCCAAGTAGCTGGGACTACAGGCGCCCGCCACAACGCCCGGCCATTTTTTTGGTTGCAGCCGTCGTTTGGCGGGCCCGGGCTGGATTCGAACCCGCCAGCTCAGGTATATGTGGCTGGCGCCTTAGCCCGTTGAGCCACAGGCGCCGAGCCGATAATATTTTAAGCTTTGTGAGCTACATATGGACTGCCACTTATTCCTTTAAAAAAAAAATTTTTTTTTTTATTTTCTTTTAGATAGGATCTCTATGTGTTGCTCAGTCTGGTCTTGAACCACTGGCTTCATGTGATAGTCCTTTAACCTCCTAAGTAGCTGGGATTGCAGCCTTTTTTATTTATTTTATTTTTTTAAGACAGTCTCACTCTGTCGCCCTGAGTAGAGTGCCGTGGTGTCATCATAGCTCACAGCAACCTCAAACTTTTTGGCTTAAGCAATCTTCTTGCCTTAGTCCCCCACTACAGGTGCCCCCCACAGTGCCCAGCTATTTTTAGTAGAGACTGGTCTTGAACACCTGCGTTCAAGCAATCTGCCCATCTCAGCCTCCCAGAGTGCTAGGTTTATAGGCAGCCATCATGCCAGGCTGGAATTACATTCTTGTGCTACTATTCCTGACTCTCCTTTACAGCTTTTGTCACTATATATATCTATATCTATTTTTTTTTTTTTTTTTTTTGCAGTTTTTGGCCGAGGCTGGGTTTGAACCCACCCCCTCTGGTATATGGGGCTGGCACCCTACTCACTGAGCCACAGGCGCTGCCCTCCTTAACAGCTTTTTAAGAGTGTAAAGTCTGGCTTGGCGCCTGTGGCTCAACGGGCTAAGGCGCCAGCCATGTACACCTGAGCTGGCGGGTTCGAATCCAGCCCGGGCCCGCCAAACAACAATGACGGCTGCAACCAAAAAATGACTGGGTGTTGTGGCGGGCGCCTGTTGTCCCAGCTACTTGGGAGGTGGAGGCAAGAGACTCACTTGAGCCCAGGAATTGGAGGTTGCTGTGAGCTGTGATGCCATGGCACTCTATCCAGGGTGACAGCTTGAGGTTCTGTCTCAAAAAAAAAAAAGAGTGTAAAATCTGGCTTGGCGCCTATAGCTCAGTGGCTAGGGTACCAGCCACATGCAATTGAGCTGGCCGGTTCGAACCCAGCCTGGGCCTGCCAAACAACAATGACAACTGCAACAAAAAATAGTCAGGCATTGTGGCAGGCACCAGTAGTCCCAGCTACTTGGGAGGCTGAGGCAAGAGAATCGCTTAAGCCCAAGAAAGAAAGAAAGAAAAATAAAAAATAAGCAAGAAAATAAAAAAAAAAAAAAGAAAAGAAAAGATGGCACCTGTGGCTCAGCGAGTAGGGCACTGGCCCCATATACTGAGGGCGGTGGGTTCAAACCTGACCCCCTGAACTACAGAAACAAACAAAAAAATATAGCTGGGGCTCGGCGCCTGTGGCTCAAGGGCTAAGGCACCAGCCACATACACCTGAGCTGGTGGGTTCAAATCCAGCCCGGACCCGCCAAACAACAAAGATGGCTGCAACCAAAAAAAAAAAAAAAGGCCGGGTGTTGAGGCGGGCACCCCTAGTCCCAGCTACTTGGGAGGCAGAGGTTGGAGACTCGCTTGAGCCCAGGAATTGGAGGTGCTGTGAGCTGTGATGCCACAGCACTCTATCCAAGGTGACAGCTTGAGGCTCTGTATCAAAAAAAAAAAAAAAAATAGCGGGGCATTGTGGCGGACACCTGTAGTCCCAGCTGCTCAGGAGGCTGAGGCAAGAGAATTGCCTAAGCCCAGGAGTTAGAGGTTGCTGTGAGTTGTGTGACGCCATGGCACTCTATCGAGGGCAATAAAGTGAGGCTCTGTCTCTACAAAGAAAAAAAAAGATTATAGTCGTGAACCACCACGCCTCACCCTGCTTATGCCATTTCTAGAAGTTCTTTTTTTTTGAGACAGAGCCTCAAGCTGTCACCCTGGATAGAGTGCTGTTGCATCACAGCTCACAGCAACCTCCAATTCCTGGGCTCAAGCGAGTCTCTTGCCTCCGCCTCCCAAGTAGCTGGGACTACAGACGCCCGCCACAACGCCTGGCCATTTTTCGGTTGCAGCCATCATTGTTGTTTGATGGGCCCGGGCTGGATTCGAACCCGCCAGCTCAGGTGTATGTGGCTGGCACCTTAGCCCGTTGAGCCACAGGCGCCGAGCCATTTCTAGAAGTTCTACCAGAAAAAGTTCTGTCGTTCTGTGAAGAAAAAGAAATAAATGGCATCCAATTAGAAAGAGTAAAATCGTCTCTGATGATGGCTTGGCGCCTGTGGCTTCAGTGGCTAAGGCACCAGCCACATATACCTGAGCTGGCAGGTTTGAATCCAGCCCGGGCCGCCAAACAGCAATGATGGCTGCAACCAAAAAATAGCTGGGCATTGTAGCCTGTAGTCCTAGCTACTTGGGAGGCAGAGGCAGGAGAATCTCTTGAGCCCAGGAGTTGGAGGTTGCTGTGAGCTGTGATGCCACAGCACTCTATCTAGGGCAACAGCTTGAGGCTCTCTCTCAAAATAAAAAAAAAAAAATCATCTCTGATTGCAAACAATATGATTTTTTTGTTTGTTTGTTTACAATCCAGAGGTCTTTTCCTATTGTGCTATGAATTTATAAAGACTAGGTTCTAGCAGCTCAGGATACTTTCTGTGGATTCTCCCAAAGTGTGCTTCATTGGGTGAAGCAGGCTGTTTAAGTGAACTGAGGTATTCCTTTCTCCTTGTCTTCCTTCTTTTTCTGACCATTTTCCTTTATGAATTCCAAGAAGCTATCCTGACTCTTAGAGTGCTTAATGTGCTCAATATGTATTATATAATCATTCCTTTGGTAGGAACCTTGTGCTTAATTTGTTTGAAACAATGCCAACAGCATGCTGAGTAACATCATAGGGTGTTCCAGTTCTGCCATAGAAACATTTGTAGGGCATTTTTTCAGGATAATGCCCATTCTGTTGCTGTAATATCATCTTTATTGCTGATTTATATGTATGTGGCCAGATTAACAATACCATGTTTTCTAAAATGTCTAAAGAACATACAGTGGGTGCCTGTCCTCTTTCCATTTATGTTTGTCATTTTTGAAAATTATTGGAAGATGGCAGTTCTGACTGAAACATGACAATATGATCTTATGTAGAAAACACCGAAGATTCCACAAGAAAACTTAGGCTGGGCTCAGTGGCTCATGCCTGTAATCCTAGCACTCTGGGAAGCCAAGGCAAGTAGAGTGAGTTCAGGAGTTTGAGACCAGCCTCAGCAAGAGTGAAATCCCCATGACTCAGCGCCTGTAGCACAGTAGTTACAGCACCAGCCACCTACACCAAAGGTGGCAGGTTCGAACCCAGCCTGGGCCAGCTAAAACACCGATGACACATTGGGCGTCACCTGTGGCTCAAAGGAGTAGGACACCGGCCCCATATGCCAGAGGTGGCGGGTTCAAACCCAGCCCCTGCTAAAAGCTGCAAAAAATAAATAAATAAAAACAACCATGACACCTACAACAAAAAATAGCCAGGCATTGTGGCGGTGTCTGTAGTCCCAGCTACTTGGGAGGCTGAGGCAAGAGAATCGATTCAACCCAAAGAGTTTGAGGTTGCTGTGAGCTGTGATACCACAGCACTCTACCCAAGGCGACATAGTGAGACTCTGTCTCAAAAAAAAAAAGTGACCTGGGAGGCTGAGGCAAGAGAATCACCTAAGCCCAGGAGTTAGAGGTTGCTGTGAGGTGTGTGACGCCACAGCACTCTACTGAGGGTGATAAAGTGAGACTCTGTCTCTCCAAAAAAATAAGTGAAATCCCCATCTCTACTAAAAATAGAAAAATTAACCAGGTGTTGTGGTGGGTGCCTATAGTCCCAGCTACTCGGAAGGCTGAGGTAAGAGGATCGTTTAAGCCCAAGGGTTTGAGGTTGCTGTCAGCTATGATGCTACAGCACTCTACCCAGGGCACAGAGTGAGAGTCTGTTTATTTATTTATTTTAATTTCATTTTTTTGAGATAAGAGTCTCATTATGTCACCCTTGGTAGAGTGCAGTGGCATCACAGCTCACAGCAACCTCCAATGCTTGGGCTTAAGCAATTCTCTTGCCTCAGCCTCCCTAAGAGTCTATATAAACAAACAAAAAAACTCCTGAGGGCCCCAAACTTACACTTTTGTGAGTTTCACCTCCAGGAGCCTTACCAGGTTCTCTTGGTGAAGATTAGAGAAAATTTACTCATGCTTCCTGCAGAGGCAAGGGAAAAGTAATCATTTTGAAATAGGCTTAGAGCATTCTGTTCTCCATCTGCCCTCCCCAAGGGAAACTACTGTACCAGAGACTAACCTGTCTATGGGGAAAAGAAAATACCCGTCTCACCTAAGTGTGCAAAAAGCTGAGAAGCACTTATGATGTTCACAGTCCAGGGAAACAGACCCATTAAAATACTGAGACATAATCATAAGATTATACAGTGCTTCTCCATGCAACCTTACCCATCACATCAACAGGACTCCTGCATAATAACAGAGTATTACAACTAAAAGAACTGCCAGTCTCAGACTCCATTTAAGAAGGAATTTCTGTGGACATCCAGAGACAACAGCGGCAGCAAAAACAAGAATACCAAAAGAGGCTCAGCACCTGTGGCTCAAACAGCTAAAGCGCCAGCCACATACACCTGAGCTGGCAGGTTAGTATCCAGCCCAGCCCGCCAGACAACAATGATGGCTGCAACCAAAAAATAGGGCATTGTGGCAGGCGCCTGTAGTCCCAGCTACATGGGAGGCAAGAGACAGGAGAATCACTTGAGCCCAGGAATTGGAGGTTGCTGTGAGCTGTGATGCCACGGCACTCTATCCAGGGTGACAGCTTGAGCCTCTGTCTCAAAAAAAAAAAAAAAGAGAGAATACCTAGCCGGGCGTTGTGGTGGGCACCTGTAGTCCCAGCTACTTGGGAGGCTGAGGCAAGAGAATCTCCTAAGCAATAGCTGTGTGACTCCTCGGCACTCTACTGAGGGCGACAATGAGACTCTGTCTCTACCAAAAAAAAAAAAAGCATACCAAAAGAAACTGAAACCTCAGACACAGCTATTGCAAGCAGTAAATACAATATAATTTCTAACCAGATCAACATAAACTCTCACACTAAAGGCCTATTTACCCGGGTTTTTTTTGGGGGGGGGGGCGGAAGTGTTTTTTTGTTTGTTTGTTTTTTGAGACAGAGTCTCACTTTTTGCCCTTGGTAGAGTACTGTGGGTGTCATAGCTCACAGCAACCTCAAACTCTTGGGCTCAAGCAAGCCTCTTGCCTCAGTTTCTCATTTTTAATAGAGACAAGGTCACCCATTTTATTAGTCAATAACTCATGTCTGGCTTTCAACAAAAAAAAAGCATGTTAAAAGGCAAGAAAAGACACAGCAAGCAGCATAATCAAACTCTTAAGGGCAGAGACTTTGAAATTCTTTTTTTTTTTTTTTGAGACAGAGCCTCAAGCTGTCACCCTGGATAGAGTACCATGGCATCACAGCTCACAGCAACCACCAATTCCTGGGCTCAAGCGAGTCTCCTGCCTCTGCCTCCCAAGTAGCTGGGACTACAGGCACCCGCCACAACGCCCGGCCATTTTTTTTTTTGTTTGCAGCCACCATTGTTTGGGCGGCCCGGGCTGGATTCGAACCTGCCAGCTCAGGTATACATTGCTGGCGCCCTAGCGTTGAGCCACAGGCGCCGAGCCAAGACTTGATATTGTTGAGAGCAATTCTTCCCAAATTAGCCAATAGACAGATTCAATATAGTCTCAAAATAAATCCCAGCTGATTTTATTATAGAAATTGACAGCCAATTTATAAAATTTGTATGGAAATTTAAAGGACTGAGAATAGACAAAGCAGCTATGAAAAAAAGCAGCCAAGTAGAGGGTAACCACTATGGTGATTTCAAGTATTATTATAAAGCTATAGGAATCGGCAGCACATGTGGCTCAGTCGGTAAGGTGCCAGCCCCATATACTGAGGGTGGCGGCCCTGGCCAAACTGCAACAAAAAAATAGCGGGCGCCTGTTGCCCCAGCTACTCGGGAGGCTGAGGCAAGAGAATCACCTAAGCCCAGGAGTTGGAGGTTGCTGTGAGCTGTGTGACCCACAGCACTCTACCGAAGGCAATAAAGTGAGACTCTGTCTCTAAAAAAAAAAAAAAAAACACCTAAAACTATAAAATGCCTAGAAGAAAACAGGAGAAAATCTTTGCAACTTTGTGTTAAGGAAAGATTTCTTAGATTCAACACAAAAGTATAATCCATGATGGAACAAATCTACAAATTATACTTTATCAAAGTAGAAAATATATGTTCTTCAATCAAGAGAAAGAAAAAATAAGCTATAAAACGGAGAAGGGTGCGATGCCTGTGGCTCAGTGAGCAGGGTGCCAGCCCCATATACTGAGGGTGGCGGGTTCAAACCCAGCCCCAGCCAAACTGCAAGAAAAAATAGCTGGGTGTTGTGGCGGGCGCCTGTGGTCCCAGCTACTCAGGAGGCTGAGGAAAGAGAATCGCCTAAGCCCAGGAGTTGGAGGTTGCTGTGAGCTGTGATGCCACAGCACTCTACCAAGGGTGACAAAGTGAGACTCCTTCTCTAAAAAATCCAAAAAACAGGGCGGCGCCTGTGGCTCAGTGACTAGGGCACCGGCCCCATATACTGAGGGTGGCTGGTTCAAACCCGGCCCCAGCTAAACTGCAACAACAACAAAAATAGCCGGGTGTTGTGGTAGGCACCCATGGTCCCAGCTGCTCGGGAGGCTGAGACAAGAGAATCGCCTAAGCCCAGGAGTTGGAGGTTGCTGTTCGCTGTGTGACTCCACGGCACTCTACCAAGGGCAATAAAGTGAGACTCTGTCTCTACAAAAACAAACAAACAATCAAACAAAAAAAAAACCTGAGAGAAGACTTTGCAATAACAGTAGTATCTGGTTAAGAATAATATATCTGGCTCAGCGCCTGTGGCTCAACGGCGCCAGCCACGTACACCTGAGCTGGTAGGTTCGAATCCAGCCCGGGCCCGCCAAACAACAATGACGGCTGCAATCAAAAAATGGCCTGGCGTTGTGGCGGGTGCCTGTAGTCCCAGCTACTTGGGAGACAGAGGCAAGAGACTCGCTTGAGCCCAGGAATTGGAGGTTGCTGTGAGCTGTGATGCCATAGAACTCTATCCAGGGTGACGGCTTGAGGCTCTATCTCAAAAAACAAAAAAAAATGAATAATATATGTGGCTCAGTGCCTATAGCTCAAGAGGCTAAGGTGCCAGCCACATACATCGGAGCTGGCAGGTTTGAATCCAGCCTAAGCCTGCCAAACAATGAGAACTAGAACTAAAAAATAGTTGGAGGTTGCTGTGGGCTATGATGCCATGGCACTCTACCCAGGGCGACAGATAGAGGCTCTGTCTCAAAAAAAAAAGGTGGGGGCAGCACCTATGGCTCAGTGAATAGGGCACCAGTCCCATATACTGGAGGTGGTGGGTTCAAACCCGGCCCCGGCCAAAAACTGCAAAAAAAAAAAAGAAGAATATATCTGATTTAAAATAAAGAACTCTCAAAATTCAACAATACAAAAGCAAAAACACAAGTAAAATATGGGCAAAATATTTGGATAGACACTTTACAGAAGATGATATATGGCAAATAAGCATAGGAAAATAAGAAAAAGTGGTTTAATTGTGAATTAAAATCATAATGAGATATCACTCTACACCTATCAGAATAATTAAAATTTAAAGATTGAGCATGCCAAGTGTTCTCAACGATATGGAGGAACTAGAACTCTCGTATACTATGAGTAGCAATAATTTGGCAGTTTCTTAAAAAGTGAAATATATACCTACCATATGAGCAAGCCATTCTAATTTTAGGCATTTACCCAAGAGAAAAGGAAATACATGTCCATACAAAGATTTGTGCATGAATGTTCATAAAAATTATAATCATTAACAGCTAAAAAAAACTAGCAACAGGGGCAGCGCCCGTAGCTCAGTGAGTGCTGGCCACATACACCAAGGCTAGCAGATTCTGATGGGTTCAAACCTGGCCCGGGCCAGCTAAAAAAACAATGACAACTGCAACAACACCAACAAAAAAAAAAAAAAAAACTGGCAACGATACAATATCAACAGATGAATGGATTAACAAATTATGGTATATCCATAATATAGAATAATATAGAATACTACTCCACAATTAAAAGGAATGAACTCATCAGTTGTGACTTATGCCTATAATCACCTTGCCTTGGGAGGCTAAGGTGGGAGGATCAATTGAGGCCAGGAATTCAAGACCACCCCAAGCAACATAGCGAGACTCTATCTACAAAAAATTAAGAAAAACATGAGCAGGGTGTGGTGGCACTCTCCTGTAGTCCTAGCTACTTGGGAGCCTGAGATGGGAGACTTGCTTGAGTCCAGGAGTTCAAGGCTACAGTAAGCTATGATTATGCCACTGCATTCCAACCTGAGCAACAGAGTGAGTCCTTATCTCTAAAGAAAAAAAAAAAGAGGGCAGCACCTATGGCTCAAAGGAGTAGGGCGCAAGCCCCATATGCCGGAGGTGGTGGGTTCAAACTCAGCCCCGGTCAAAAACTGCAAAAAAAAAAAAAAAAAAGAATTGTTGATAAACACAACATGGATGAATCTCCAAATAATGATGCTGAATGAAAGAAGCCAGATGTAAAATTGCGAATTTACTATTACGTAAATTTATGTAGAACTGTAGAACATAACATGAGACTTCTACCTCGAAAGAATAAAAAACCCTGTAAACAAACATTAAACTCTACCTAACAGTAAAGCGCTGGCCCCATATACCGAAGGTGGCAGGTTCAAACCTGGCCTCGGCCAAACTGCAAAAAACAGAAAAATAGCCGGGCGTTGTGGCGGGCGCCTGTATAGTCCCAGCTACTTGGAGGCTGAGGCAAGAGAATCGCCTAAGCCCAGGAGTTGGAGGTTGCTGTGAGCTGGGCACTCACAGAGTGAGTGATAAAGTGAGACTCTTGTCTCTACAAAAACAAAAACAAAAAACAATATACATGTGAAGGATTTAGGGGGAGTATACTGAGTTTACACTCAGGTGTAAGCAAACTGTAGCCTGTAGGCCACTTACCTGCTGCCTTTTTTTTGTATGACCTGTGAAATGAGTGTTTTGTTTTGTTTTGTTTTTTACAATTTTAATTGGTTGAAAAAAATCAAAAGGAAAATGGCATGAAATTTTTTTCTTTTTTTGAGACAGTCTCTTAAGCTGTGCCCTGGAATGAGTACTATGGCGTCCCAGCTCACAGCAACCTCAAACTCTTGGGCTTAGGCAACTCTTTTGCCTCAGCCTCCCGAGAGCTGGGACTACAGGTGCCCACCACAACGCCCAGCTATTTTTTTGTTGCAGTTTGGCCGGGCTAGGCTTGAACCCGCCACCCTCGGTATATGGGGCCGGCACCCTACTCACTGAGCCACAGGCGCTGCCCCTGGCTATTTTTTTTGTTGCAGTTGTCTTTGTTGTTTTAGCTGGCCTGGGCCAGTTTCATTTATTTATTTTTTTTATGAGACAGAGCCTCAAGCTGTCACCCTGGATAGAGTGCTGCGGCATCACAGCTCACAGCAACCTCCAATTCCTGGGCTCAAGCGAGTCTCCTGCCTCCGCCTCCCAAGTAGGCTGGGACTACAGGCGCCCACCACAACGCCCAGCCATTTTTTGGTTGCAGCCGTCATTGTTGTTTGGTGGGCCCCGGCTGGATTCAAACCTGCCAGCTCAGGTGTACATGGCTGACGCCTTAGCCCGTTGAGCCACAGGTGCTGAGCCGCCTGGGCCAGTTTCAAACCCCTGGCTTCAGTGTATGTGGCTGCTGCCCTACCCACTGAGCTATGGGCGCTGCCATAGAAAAATTATCTAGATGCTGTGGCATATATTTGTAGTCCCAGCTACTCAAGAGGCTCAGGGGGGAGGTTAGTTTGAGCCCAGTAGTAGGAGGTTGCTGTGAGCTAGGCTGAGGCCATGGCTCTGGAGCCTGGGTGACAGAGCAAGACCCTGTTTTTGTTTTTTTAGAGACAGAGTTTTACTTTGTCACCCTCGGTAGAGTGCTGTGACATCACAGCTCACAGCAACCTCCAGCTCTTGGGCTTAGGTGATTCTCTTGCCTCAGCCTCCTGAATAGCTGGGACTATAGGTCTCCCGCCACAACGCCTGGCTATTTTTTGTGCAGTTTAGCCAGGGCCTGGTTTGAACCTGCCACCCTCGGTATATGGGGCCTGCGCCCTACTCACTGAGCCACATTATTTATTATTTATTAAATAATAATTTTTTTTTAATTTGAAAAATTTAGCATGCGTGGTGATTCACGCCTGTAATCCCAGCACTTGGGAGGCTGAGTGGGGTGGACTGCCTGAGTTCACAGGTTTGAGACCAGCCTGAGCCAGAGCGAGACCTCATCTCTAAAAATAGCCGGGCATTGTGGCAGGTGCCTGCAGGCCCTGCTACTCAGGAGGCTGAGGCAACAGAATCACTTAAGCCCATGAGTTTGAGGTTACTGTGAGCTATGACACCATAGCAGTCTACCAAGTATTCTCCAGAGGGTCTTTAGGTACACACTGTAACCCAGGAGAGAATAACTTATACAGCAAAAGAATTGCAAGACTTTGCTAATATAAACAGAAGCCAGGGGAATATGTGTGGAATGGGATGCTTAGGGTATTAGACCAGGTAGAGCAAAATAGCACTAAATTGGGTAGAATTCTTTGATATGGGTTTCCTTAGTAGACAGTCAAGATTTAATGTGTTGACTCACACAACTGGAGGTGGCTCTAACAGTTTTCTTAGCAAGTTTACTGAAATTTGCACTCAGCATTAGCCTACCTTTATTTAAGTTAACATGCTAGAACTTCTGTTACATGATTTAGAATAGGAAATCCAAAGGCTTAGGGAAATAGGAATATTGGAGTGGATTTATTATGTGCAATTGATATACCCACTCCCTAACTACATTCACCAAGAAGGTCTAAAGAAGACACTTCTTGGCTTGGCGCCTGTGGCTCAGCAGGCTAAGGCGCCAGCCACGTACACCTGAGCTGGCAGGTTCAAATCTAGCCGCCAAACAACAATGACGGCTGCAACCAAAAAAAAAAAAAAAGAAGACACTTCCTTCACTAGGGCATTAAGAAGGACATTAGTGAGGAAAACACTTGTGTTCTGTGAGAGGGCCATATATGCAAAGTGGTCCCCCAACACAGAAGGAGCCAAGAAACCAAAGAATGAGGCAGTCAATCCAGTTTGTCAGTATGGAGTGATTTCTTGGGGAACTTAGGGACAAAGCATGGTCTTGGGCAGCTGCAGGGTAGGTAGGCCAGGGCGTGTTGGCTCCTGCCTGCAATGCCAGCACTTTGGGAGGCCAAGACAGGAGGATCAAAGTTCAAACAGGCCAGAGCAACCTAGTGAGACCCTGACTCTACAAAAACTAAGTTAGCTGGGTGTGGCAACACATGGCCTGCAGTCAGGAGACTGAGGTAGGATTGCTTAAGCCTAGGAGTTTGAGGTTGCAGTGAACTATCATGAAGTCACTGCACTCTTGCCTAGGCAACAGAGCAAGAGCCTGTTGAGAAAGAAAGAAAGAAAAGAGGGTGGGAGGAGGAGGGAGAGAAGGAAGGGAGAAAGAAAGAGAGAAAGAAAAGAGGTAGATAGTGTTCCTTCCCAGATCCAGGGTTTCTATTTTATTTTATTTATTTATATACATATTTTTTTAAGACAGAGCCTCAAGCTGTCACCCTGGATAGAGTGCCCTGGCATCAGAGCTCACAGCAACCTCCAATTCCTGGGTTCAAGCGAGTCTCCTGCCTCCGCCTCCCAAGTAGGCTGGGACTACAGGCGCCCGCCACAATGCCTGGCCATTTTTTGGCTGTAGCCGTCATTGTTGTTTGGCGGCCGGGGCTGGATTGGAACCCACAAGCTCAGGTGTACGTGGCTGGTGCCTTAGCCCGTTGAGCCACAGGTGCTGAGCCCCCGTTGAACCACAGGTGCTGAGCCGCCTGGGCCAGTTTCAAACCCCTGGCTTCAGTGTATGTGGCTGCTGCCCTACCCACTGAGCTATGGGCGCTGCCATAGAAAAATTATCTAGATGCTGTGGCATATATCTGTAGTCCCAGCTACTCAAGAGGCTCAGGGGGGAGGTTAGTTTGAGCCCAGTAGTAGGAGGTTGCTGTGAGCTAGGCTGAGGCCATGGCTCTGGAGCCTGGGTGACAGAGCAAGACCCTGTTCTTGTTTTTTTAGAGACAGAACGCTGAGCCGATCCAGGGTTTCTATACTATAGGGAAAAGGTTATACATGTTCTATATGGACAATTATAGGCAACCCTCCGGAGCAGGCAAGAATGATATGTGTATCTTCGTCTATGATTTGTGTGATTGTCGAGGTTGCTTTGATCTAAAGGCAGGATTATTGTGAGTATATATTCTTACACTAAGGATCATAGATGAAGTAGGAATCAGAAGACATTCATGGGCTAAGATTAATCAGAAATCAGCAGGGCAGGTTGGTGCCTGTGGCTCAGCTAGTAGGGCACCAGCCCCATATACCGAAGGTGGTGGGTTCAAACCTGGCCTTGGCCGAAATGCAAAACCAAAAAAATAGGCGGGCATTGTAACAGGCGCCTATAGTCCCAGCTACTCAGGAGGCTGAGGCAAGAAAATCGCCTAAGCCCAGGATTTCGAGGTTGCTGTGAGGTGTGTGATGCCACAGCACTCTACCGAGGGTGATAAAGTGAAACTCTGTCTCTACAAAAACAAAAACAAAAAGAAATCAGCAGGGCAGATTAGCATCCAAGATGAAGTCATTTTTGTCTCTGCAACCTGCATTTTTTTGTTGGTTTTTTTTGTTTGTTTTCAGACAGAGCCTTAATCTGTCGCCCTGGGTAGAGTGCTGTGGCATCACAGTTCACAGCAACCTCCTCCAATTCCTGGGCTCAAGCGATTCTCCTGCCTCCACCTCCCAAGTAGCTGGCACTATAGCCACAACACCTGAATATTTTTTGGTTGCAGCTGTCATTGTTGTTTGGCAGGCCCAGGCCGGATTCAAACCAACCAGCTCAGGTGTATATGGCTGGCACCTTAGCTGCTTGAGCCATAGGCGCTGAGCCTGCAACCTGCATTTTTATAAAGCTCTGCTGTTGTTCTATACTTGTGTAAGCCAGGTATGACCATGGACAACGCCACCATTGAGATAGGCTCCATTGATTTCAGTGGGAATGATGGGAATCTGAAGTAACAGAGACCACATCATACAGCACCAAGGAAAAGAAAGTTCTCTGCTGTAAAGTGCAGCAGGAACATACCAGTAATCAGAGTGAACTTGACCATAGGATCTGTGGAAGTGGCTAACTGGTCACTATGTTCCTAAGAACAAATAGGTGGGCATCCTACCAAAGAATTGCTTAATCTTGGCTGGGTACAGTGGCTCACGCCTATAATCCCAGCACTCTGGGAGGCCAAGACAAGCAGATTGCCTGAGCTCACAGGTTCAAGACCAGCCTGAGCCAAAGCAAGACCTTGTCTCTAAAAATAGCCCGGTGTTGTGGTGGCACCTGTAGTTCCAGCTACTTGGGAGGCGGAGGCAGGAGACTCGCTTGAGCCCAGGAATTGGATGTTGCTGTGAGCTGTGATGCCACAGCACTCTATCCAGGGTGACAGCTTGAGGCTCTGTCTCCAAAAAAAAAAAAAAAAGTCCAACTCACAGAGGGCTCAGTTCATCCATTGTCCTGCCCTGTGGTTATTTCCAAATTCCTGAGAATTTCATTGAAATAGACACCCATAGTGACTGGCAGAATCCCTCCTTTGGCTTTCTAACCCACAGAATGAGAGAATTATAGTACTTCCTAGCAAGATAGTTAACCAGAAGCAAAATTACATCCCTGGGGTAACTGCAGAGACTAATGCCACCCTCAGAGTCTATTTATTTTTATTTTTTTTAGAGATAGAGTCTCAACTTTATCACCTTCGGTAGAGTACTGTGGTGTTACAGCTCCCCGCAACCTCTAACTCCTGGGCTTAGGCAATTCTCTTGCCTCAGCCTCCCGAGTAGCTAGGACTACGAGTGTCCACCACAACCTAGCTATTTTTTGTTGCAGTTTGGCCAGGGCCAGGTTCGAATCCGCCACCCTTGGTATATAGGGCTGGCGCCCTACCCACTGAGCCACAGGCACCACCCACCCTCAGAGTCTTGACAGGGGTTTGGCATGTGCAGATACCACATGGGTCTTGGAGAATGACTTTGAACTATTGTAAACTTGATCAGGTGGGCATTGCAATGGTAGCTGCTGTCCCAGATGTAGTATACTTACTGGAAGAAATCTACATGGCCCATAGTATTGTGAGACTTAAGACTCAGATACGGTGGCTCAGCGCCTGTGGCTCAACGGGCTAAGGTGCCAGCCACGTACACCTGAACTGGTGGGTTCGAATCCAGCCCGGGCCCGCCAAACAACAATAACGGCTGCAACCAAAAAAAAAAAAAAAAATGGCCGGGTGTTGTGGTGGGCACCTGTAGTCCCAGCTACTTGGGAGGCGGAGGCAGGAGACTCGCTTGAGCCCAGGAATTGGAGGTTGCTGTGAGCTGTGATGCCATGGCACTCTATCCAGGGTGACAGCTTGAGGCTCTGTCTCAAAAA
>CAUYRH010070860.1:0-19594 GCA_963574655.1 Perodicticus potto | reverse complement strand
AGACAGAGCCTCAAGCAGTCACCCTGGATAGAGAGCTGTGGCATCACAGCTCACAGCAACCTCCAATTCCTGGGCTCAAGCGAGTCTCCTGCCTCCACCTCCCAAGTAGCTGGGACTATAGGTGCCCGCCACAATGCCTGGCCATTTTTTGGTTGCAGCCGTCATTGTTGTTTGGCGGGCCCGGGCTGGATTCGAACCCGCCAGCTCAGGTGTACGTGGCTGGCGCCTTAGCCCGTTGAGCCTCAGGTGCCGACCATGAGCTTGTGTCTTAACGCCATTAGGTTTTAGTCTACAAACAAATGGCCTTGATAAGACCTTGGAACATAATGTGAAATTCTCCCCTGCCCAGCTGGGCTTCCTGGCTTTACTGGAAAGAGTCAAACATTATCTTCACAGCTTTATCTTCTGTCCTGGGCTTTATACTTGGTATGTAAATTCAGGCCCCTGACGGTGGTCCTGACACTTCATAGCCATCCTTGGGTTCCACATGGCTACTTGGAACCCAGCATGACTTGGGAAGACATTAGTGAGCCATAATTTCAAAATTCATTTCAGTAATTTAAAATCTTAAAATCATTTGCTAAATTAGGTAATCTTGGGTTTTTCACTAAAAATAAAAGTTATTAAGAATTAGCATTGCAATTAATATACGGAATTAAAACTACTAAATATAAGAAAAACAATTTTTTTCCCTTCTTTTCTTTTTATTTAAGTCTTTTTTTGTAAGGTTTGAGGAAAAACAATTCTGTATACAAAAGGCATAAAGAGAGTAAATTGTGTTTTGGGTGAAAAAGATTATAAAGAACATGAGAAAGCTCTGATGAGCTGCAGCCATTTTGTGCTCAGTTACTAGAGGTAAAAGTTACCAGTGGAATTTAGAGATGGGGTTGGGTCACTGGATACATAAGAAAAGGCAAATCAATAAGAGAAAAGTGAAATATTCAATCCATCAGTTACTGTTATCTATAATAGCTAAAATGAAAGTAAGGGAATGTTGGAAATGGCTTGAGGCTGGACTAAGTTTAGATGTGTGTCTGTCTGAGCCAGGACACTAGCTTCAAAGTCACCTACAAGGGGGAAAATTATGCCAGAGCAACAGCAAGTATCTCTAAGACCTTCGGTCACCAACAAGGTAGTTAATGTGGGGGAAGGGCAAGATGAAGTAGCTACTGAAACTGAGGGTGTAATGTGAAGAATTGTTTCATTTTGGAATATTGTTCCATTTTCTATTTTACTAGAATGGATCGTGTGAGTCATTAATTTAGGGGCAGTATCTGGTTTTAGGTGCCACAGAGTAGAAGAACATTTGGCTTGAGGCAGGATCCACAGTGCACTATTGAACACTTGCAGATGGCTATAACATGATTCAGATGATGCCAAACAGAGCTACCCACCACTGAGAACCAAACGCAAGAGGGAGTGTTGGTGAAGGAAAAGTAGTTTATTCTAGTGCTGGCAGTCCGAGGAGATGGGGGACTATTGTCTCAAAGATCATCACCTGTGCTTACTCAGCAACTTATAAAGGGAAGAGCTAAAGGGGGTTGATGACAAAGGCAAAAAGCAAGCCTTAGGCATCGTGACTTGCTTGACGGTTATCAGCAAACACTAGGTCATCTGATGCATCTTATTACCAGCAGGTAGCCTATTTTGGACTCTCTATCTGTTTTGCCTCAGTGGTTTATTTGTTTGTTTGTTTGTTTGTTTTTTGAGACAGAGTCTTGCTCTGTTACCCAGGTTAGAGTGCAGTGGCATCACCATAGCTCACAGCAACCTCAAACTCCTGGCCTCAAGTGATCCTCCTGCCTCAGACTCCCAGAGTGTTAAAAGCCTAACACACAGGCATGTGCCACCTCACCTGATGCTAAGGTCGTTTTCTAATCTTGTGCCTGACAACTATATAAGCAAGCAGCAGGTTAATTCTAACTTTTAAGACAGAACAAGCCAAAAGCATTCTGAAAGAAAAATGGCTGCCTTAGGCAGGTACAGTGGCTTATGCCTGTAATTCTAGTAACCTAGGAGGCCAAGGTGGGTGGATCACTGGAGCTCAGGAGTTCGAGACCAGCCTGAGCAAGAGTGAGACCCCGTCTCTATCAAAAATAGAAAAAAACTAACACAATTACAAGAGGGACTTTTACCTAAAAACTGCAATTAGTGTAACCTAATTCTTTGTACCCTCAATGAGTCCCAAACAATAAAAAAAAGAAAAATAAAAGAAAAAAAAGAAAAAACTAGCAGGGCTTCCCTTTAGCTAGTTTAGAATTATAGTCTGAATGACTTTTGGGGTGCATGCACACAGAAACCTAAGAGTTTATTCCTGAGGGAATAGCAAGCCTGGTGGACTGGATGAAGCCACTGGAAGGTTTGTCTACCCTGATGAGAGTGCATGTAGTGAGACTTAAGTCAGTCAGGCACCTCGTGTCTTCTATCCTTGTTGTTTTGTAAATTTAGCTTTGATCTAAAAGTATATATCTTGAATAATTTAGGGCAACTGATTTAGGAGATTAACTTTTAAATTAGAAATGTTGTTTTGGCCATGGGTTATGCTGACTATTATTTATTATGGGTCATGGGTTATTTACTTTTTATTAAATCATAACTGTGTACATTGGTGCATTTATGGGGTTCAGTGTATTGATTTGATAGACAATGTGAAATGCTTACACTGAACTGATAAACACATCCCTCACGATTATATTCTTTTCTTAATAGTTTTGAAATGTACCATTGCACCATGGTCATGGGTTATGTCAGTTATTGTAGTTTAATATAAGGGTGAATTATTGTTGCTTAAGAAAAGGGTTAACATGGTTTTTGCTTTGAACCTTTATGTATAAAACTACGGTTTTAGAAATGGAAGGGCAGAACAGTTGGCTGGCCTTTTAACAATAAACCTTGTTGGATCTAATCCCCATCTTTGTATTTGGATGACAGATGGCCAGACCCTCTTTATCCAGGAACACTAAGACTGCACAGTTCCTCCTATAAATGCCAAGTGGAACACGCCAGGTGAAGCAGCTGACATGCTCTGTACACAAGCCATGTGGGACTGGCTGTATGATGGCTAGGATCCAGTATATTTACCTGTTGAATATGCCCATGGCACAGGCCATAGTAAAGGCTGTGGTTAAGGGGGTCCCTTTGAATGGCTACCTCATGTACAATCAGAAAAGTCTTATCAAATTTGCTGTTTCAGTTTCCCCTTTTGGGTTTTAGAGGTGCTAATAAAACATTAGGCTAATCAACACGAAAGTGGTGAAGGGTGGAAGAGAGAGTTAAAGAACTCATCAGAAGGAAGGTGGAAAATTTTAAGATAGAAATTTTTAAACAGTTATTAAGAAGTAAGGAGAATAAAGAAAACACTGGTGGGGTGAAACTAAGAGGAACAGGAAAGAGAAAGTCATGGGACTTGTCCTACCAGAGTAGAAATCTTTAGATCATTTTTATGAAATGAAATAAATAAAATAGAAATTGATGGGATTAAAATAAAGGTCTCAATACAGGACTATCAAAGGTTGGATGGACCAAAGGGAATCCCTGTTTGTCCCACAAACTTAAAGAGCCCCAAATCAGTTTTCTATATGACTCCTTGATTGGAGAAGTTTTTGAAAAGCAGAAGGCAAAGATTATAGTGAGAAATCTGATCAACAGTTGCCTGGGGCAGTGTTGAGGTGGGTTAATCAAAATTTGACAAAAGGGCTCATAAGTCCCTTGGCTCAGCCCCCTGCAGGGAACCCAAATACTTTTTCATAAAAGGGTAAAATGGTCTGAGAGTGGAGAAGAGAAGTTTCTGGAATTAAAATGTAAAAATGTAGGGATTGATAAGATTATGAAAGTTGAAATGTTTAAACATCTGTGTCTCCTTTACCTCAGTGTTTTATGGTATGAACATTGTGTCTAACTGGGGAATGTTTCCCCTACTCAGTGCTATAAGACAGAAGGCATATAAATCCACCATTTGGGTGATATTAATTGGATATGCCAAATGAAAACCATTAAAATTGCCTAACTGTAGAGCAGAGGCTGGGATCTCCAGAGGGACAAATTCTCCACTTGATGGCCCTGTATACAGTCTTCACTGAGGCTTATGGAAAAAGCCTATGAGCACCACCCAGTGATGACTACTAGGACTTTGGAGTAGAGAATTTTCACTCGAGGGGTATTCATTGCTTTGCTGTGGGAAGTTAACGGAAGTTATCTCTATAATGGAGGGACATAAAATGATCTTGACACCTGAAATAAGCACGTTGTTTTGGATGATCTCAGAGAAACACTGTTATGGGAATAACAATGCATTCCATAATAAAGTAGATAGTGCTACCTGGGGAGTTCAAGGAGGAGAGCCAACTCACAAACAGGGAGCCATTTTTTCCTATAGGGCTGACACTGGAAATATGTGAGGAACTGCTGGATTCTACAGTGCCAAATAAACAGGTGCCACTGTTACTTACTGTTTAGTGCTCGTTCCTCAGGCTGCATCAGAACAACCAAGACAAGTGGTTTGAAGAGAAGGAAAGAGAAGTTTATTAATTTGCCAGCAAATGAGGAGGCTGTCAGACTCCTGTTTTATTGTACCAGTGTCCTGCTTCTGAGCAGAAATACAAAGCTTTTAAGGAGAAGGTTTTCAGCATTAGGCTATTGCTCTTTAACTCTACTCAATGATTCTGATTCATCACATCTTCTGCTAACAATCTCATGACCTCCACCTGAACAATTCCTTTGAGCTATCTCCTGTGGTACAGAGAACAAAGGACACTCTCCTGCCCCTCCTGACCACCAGGTGAGGCAGGGATACAAGTGTTAATTCCTAGAAAGATTGGGGGAGGTTTTAGAGAAACAGAAAACATTTTTACCCTGTTCAGGCCATTTCCCTATTATACCACCTGATTAACAAAGAGCTCCTTGGTTTGTGGATGGCAGCTCCAAGGTGAATGGACAATATCCAATTTGGCATGTTGCTAGTGTAAAGAAGAGTCAAGAAAATCTTTTTCTTTGGTGCTATTCAAAGCTTAGAGAATTGGGTAAAGTATAATTTCGTGAGTAAAATTTACTTTTCTCTCTACCTGATTTCTCCAAAATTTGGAAACTATTCATGGGTATTCTTTTTTTTTTTCTAATTAAATCATACCTGTGTACATTAATGCAATCATGGGGTACAATGTTCTGGTTTTGTATACAATTTGAAATATTTTCATCAAACTGGTTAACATAGCCTTACTGGCATTTTCTTAGTTATTTTGTTAAGACCTTTATATTCTGCTTTTAGTAAGTTTCACCTGTACCCTTCTAAGATGCACCTTAGGTGTGATCCCACCAATTACCCTCCCTCCACCCATCCTCCCCCCTCCCCTCCCCTCTCTTGCCCCTTTCCCCATATTCTTGTGCTATAATTGGGTTATAGCTTTTATATGAAAGCTATAAATTAGTTTCATAGTAGGGCTGAGTATGGATACTACTTAGTATTGGATACTTTTTCTTCCATTCTTGACATACTTTGCTAAGAAGACTATGTTCCAGCTCTATCCATGTAAACATGAAAGAGGTAAAGTCTCCATCTTTCTTTAAGGCTGAGTAATATTCCAAAGTGTACATATACCACAATTTATTAATCCATTCGTGGGTCAGTGGTCACCTGGGTTTCTTCCATGACTTAGCAATTATGAATTGGGCTGCAATATACATTCTGGTACAAATATCTTTCTTATAATGTGATTTTGGTCTTCTGGATATATATCTAGTAGAGGAATTACAGAATCGAATGGCAGGTCTATTTTTAGATCTCTAAGTGTTCTCTAAACATCTTTCCAAAAGGAATGTATTAGTTTGCATTCCCACCAGCAATGGAGAAGTGTTCCCTTTTTTCCACATCCACGCCAACATCTCTGGTTTGGGGATTTTGTGATGTGTGCTAATCTTACCAGAGTTAGATGGTATCTCAAAGTAGTTTTGATTTGCATTTCTCTGATGATTAAGGATGATGAGCATTTTTCATGTATCTGTAGGCTGTGCGCCTGTCTTCTTCAGAGAAGTTTCTCTTGAAACAAGTATTCTTAATACTCATAATTTACACACAATAACACAATACAATGACAATATATTTATTTGCATAAATTCAATAAGAATAATTTTTCTTCTATAACAGGATACATTGGAGACAATGGTTATTTTACCAAGGCTTTGATTATTTGCCTACAATTTGGACTAAATCCTCAATTATTTCCTGGCTTCGACAAATCTCTAAAGAAGAAGTAGGTCTTTTTTGTTTGTTTATTTTGTTTTTTGGTGATGCTTTGAGTAGGCTCCCTAATGGAATAGGTTCTTTTTTGTTGTTATTGTTGTGATTGATTAAAATCTCTTCTGATTGTAAACCTAGAGATGATTCAACAAAGCCTGCGTATCCCCCTCATTTGGAATTCCTACTGTCTTTCATTGCCAGTGCACTGCTGTTAAACTTATATAATATCAAACACCCTTTTGCTAAAGGCTCAGGGAACATCCTGGAAGAGGACGGTGTGTGAGATTGTAAGAGACAGACTCGGGTGTGGAATAAGAAGGCTAATGCAACTCCATCTTGGATGCTAACCTGCTATGTTGACGTCTCACTAACACCTGTTCCAGGAATGCCTCTAGGTTTCTGCATCATAAATCCTGCACTTAGACAGATTCACGTGGCATTCTTGCTGTTCCCTGAGGGGTTGACTTCAGCTGTCCTACACATTCCTTTTTTTTGTTATAACTTATTTTATTTTTATTTTTATTTTTAGAGACAGAGTCTCACTTTGTCACCCTCGGTAGAGTGTGCCATGGTGTCACAGCTCACAGCAACCTCCAGCTCTTGGGTGATTCTCTTGCCTCAGCCTCCCGAGTAGCTGGGACGACAGGCTCCTGACACAATGCCTGGCTATTTTTGTTGTTGTTGTTGTTGTTGTTGTTGCAGTTTGGCTGGGGCTGGGTTTGAACCCACCACCCTCAGTAAATGGGGCTAACGCCCTACTCACTGAGCCACAGGCACCACCCCACATTCATTTTTTTATGGTGTATAAACCTTGGCTCTGGGGTTAATGGGCAGGGACTGACCATTTGGTTTCATCTCACTGCCACTTGGGACATGGCTTCTATTCATCAGTCCCTATTAAATGTTTCTTTCTGAAAAACTGGATATGTTGGCCTCTTTCTTTGACATCTCAGATTCCTCAGATTTTGGGGGTAGGTTTGTACAAACCTGCCCACCACAAAATAGCAGTGCCCTAGTGTCTGCTTAGGTCACCCTATCAGAAGCAATGGTCTATTTATTTTATTTTATTTTTCTGAGACAGAGTCTCACTCTGTTGACCTGGATAGAACACCCTGGTGTCATAACTCACAGCAACCTCAAACTCTTGTGTTCCAGCAATCCTCTTGTGTCAGCCTCCCAGAGAGTACAGGTGCCCGCCACAATTTTTTCTATTTTTAGTGGAGATCTCACTCTCATTCAGGATGGTCTGGAATTCCTGAGCTCAGGCAATCCACCCCCTGGGCCCCCCAGAGTGCTAGGATTATAGGAGTGAGCCACCACTTGGCCACATTCATTTTTAAATTGATGTTTTGCTATGTCTTCTTGACTATTTTGAGAAAAAATTCACAAGTAATACCCCCTCCCTACTCACATATTTTTAAGAAATCAATATCATGTCCAAACTATAAAAATAAAAATAAAATACTGGTAAAGAGAAATAATGTGTAATAAAACAATATGTATTGGAGTATGCTAATGCTTGGGGATAACTAATGAGAAGAGAAGAAATAACAAAGAAGGTGCTTCAAGATTCCGAGTGAATGTGACAGAGACAAATGTGGTGGGGAGAGAAGTGCTGGAGACCCAAACAACACTGAGCTTTTGTCAGCGAAGTTTTCTGAAATTGTAACCAGTGCTGGTGAGGTTCTTAGCCTAACAAAGAACAATCTTCTCTTGCTTTAAAATTGCTGAGAGAGAATTTATGGAAGTTCAGTGTACATTAAAACTTTCTAAAAGTAACTCGTGTTTCCAAGTAAAACGAGATTGAGTTCCGACAAACAGGTTTCTCACACAAATGCTCCGTGTGGCTTCTGCAGGTTACACGGGTCACATGACATTTCTCAGTTGTCTGTACTGCACGTGATTGGACAGCTAGCATCTTTGGTCCCTTCTTAGCAAATGCCACCAGTGCCCCTCTCAATAACTGTGACAACCAAAAAGGCCCTTCAAGTGTCCAATACATCCCCTGGGGGGTAGTACCACTGCTGATGAGAGACACTGCGTCTGAACTCAGTGAACAGGAAGCAGTCCGAAGGTCCAGCAAGGTAAATGTGCCCTGTCCAAGGCAGAATCATTCCACAGCCTGGCACAACAGAAAGCCCTGGCTGGCAGAAAGAAGGTATAAGATCAGATGAGAGTTGGGTCAAGTATTAGGTCTCGAGGGAGAAACAGAGGTCGAGGTGGGACAGGGAGTTAGAAGTGAGAAGGGGAAACCAGGAGACCAGTTTACCTCTGCGACTCAGGCCAACATCGAAAGCACTTAGGCTCAGGGGAAACCACACAGGGTGCCTCAAACCCCAGATCTAGCTGGAAGACTGAGGGTCATCACAGGAGCCTGGAAACATCGGCTTTGTTTTTAGAACTTGAATTTGAAAATGTGACTTACTTCCAAACTCCTTATGCATAGCCCTGGTTAGAAATGACTCTGTGTTAAGCATGAACTTGAGTCTTCTCAAGGAGTAACCTCTGATAAGAAAGCACAGGCAGGACAGACCAATGGCCTCGATTTCCCAGTGCCAACCATGTAACTGAGGGGAGGATATCTATACAACATTTGATTTTCTTATACTAGTGTCTTTTTTTTTTGCCCTCATTTTAACACAAACTAATCAACTCATTATTCAAGCAAAAATATGGGTTCAAGAGAACAAGACAGGAATGGTGTTAGCAGCTTTTCCTCGCTCCACCCTTACAACAATTATCTGTTGGTTTCCTCTGGGTGGAAACAAAATAGCTACTTGGAACTTGAACTTGAAATCCATTTCCAAAAGTGGGGTCATGAAGGTGTGGCCATAAATTGAGGCAAGGCTTATACTGAATACCACCATTTACAAGGGTAAGTGCATAATTTTGCTCAGAGCTCAGGCTGAGCCAGCTCTACAATCCTTGCTTTGTGACACAGAAGCTGAATAACACTTACATAAACCTGATACTCCTTGAAGACCAACTGAGCAGGATGATGGCTCATCTCCTGTAATTCTGATTCCAGAGCCACATCCAAGACAACTATCAAATCTCTGCTCAGGATTCAAATTACTTAACGTTTTTACTCCATTAGATTGACCAGGCTCCTTTGTGCATGCAGACCCTGAAAACAACAACAAAATGCTCTTCTCTCAATTATAACTCTTTCAGAGGTCCCATTACTTCATCGGTCCCATGTTCATCATAGTAGACGGTCATGAGAAGAACAAGTTTAGCTTTACGGTCCTTAATGGACTGTATTAGCAAGACTGAGCCTTGAAAAAAAAAAGAAAGAGAAAGAAAAGCATTCTGTGCTTTAAAAAGTTTTCTTTTATAGCATATGAAAAAAAAGGAAGAGACTAAAGAAGAAATTATCTGCAATTACAGAACAATCAAGGAGATAGCTAAATTCTCTCCAACCGCCTGCATCTTCGATTCAATCATGCTCAACACATTACTGAGTTACACACCTGAGGCTCTCAGTCATTTTTCCAGCCTCTCATCTGTTCTCTGATGTCTCTGGCTGCCCACTCTTCCCCACTTTCTCCTGAGGTCTCATATCTGTTAACCTTTTAAGGACATGTCTGGGTAGATTCAAGAGCAGTGTTCGTTCAATGCCAAAAACCAAGGACTTGATCCCCTGGTAGTTTAAGATCTGAGAGACCGGGTGGCACCTGTGACTCAAAGGAGTAGGTTGCCAGCCCCATATGCTGAAGTTGGTGGGTTCAAACCCAGCCCTGGCCAAAAACTGCAAAAAAAAAAGAAAAAGAAAAAAGATCTGAGAGACCACAGGAAGTTGCCCTGGACAAGTCAGTCTATGAAAAGGAGGGGGTATACCT
This sequence comes from Perodicticus potto, assembly GCA_963574655.1. Taxonomy (NCBI): domain Eukaryota; kingdom Metazoa; phylum Chordata; class Mammalia; order Primates; family Lorisidae; genus Perodicticus; species Perodicticus potto. The sequence goes on along the minus strand of CAUYRH010070860.1, from coordinate 9,520 downwards.
ATATAAGTGTATGGCTTGGCACCTGTAGCATACTAGTTATAGTGCCAGTCACATGAACTGAGGCTGGTGGGTTCAGACCTGGCCCAGGCCAGCTGAACAACAATAACAACTGCAACAACAACAACAAACATAGCCGGGCGTTGTGGCTGGCGCCTGTAGTCCCAGCTACTTGGGAGGCTGAGGCAAAAGAATTGCTTAAGTCCAAGAGTTTGAGGTTGCTGTGAGCTGTGACACCATGGCACTCTACCAAGGGCGACAAAATGAGATTCTGTCTCAAAAATAAATAAATTAATCAAATAAAATGTAAGTGTGTCCTTCGGATTTCCTTCTTGTGTATATTTCAGTTTAATTCAGGTATACTTCCCTGCTCAGAAACCCTTAAACGGTTCCCTACTGTCCACAAATCAAGTCCAAGTTTATTTACAAAGTATACAGGATCTTTTGTGATTTGTCCCCAACATGCATTTCCAACAACCAACTCTTCTAGATAAAGTGAGGGAAGCTGTATAAAACAGGGGCTGAATGTGTAGCTGCTGGGTTCTAATCCCAGCTCAGTCACTTAAACCTTCCTATCCCTCAGTTTCCTCAACTATAAAAATGGGATGATAATAATAGTAATAATTTGAATTGTGTGAGAATCCAGTGAATTAATAAATGTTGGGTGCTGAGAAGAGTGCCAGATAACATGATGTACCATCATCTACTATTGCGATTATTATTACTCTCTACCCTCAACACATTTGCATTTTTCTATCTTTGCACTTTTTCTCACAGTTACCAATTTCTGAAATGCTCTTCCTTTTACTCCACCCCTCTAAATTCTTCTCATATTTTAAATTCCTGATCAAATTCTTCTTCCACAAATTTCCTTGGATGGTTCAATTTGACTCAATCTTGCTTAAGTCATTAAAAATACCTTAAACAGCCCGACCCAGCAGGAAGCAGTTAGATCGCGTCTTCGCCCCTTTTCCCTAACAGCAGTTTGGGTTTCTACTCGGAGAGGGAGAATTGATGCAGGACATCTGGCACCCTAGCCAGCTCAGGGGAGCCGGCAGACCTGCCACCTCCTCCTTGGTGGTTTTACTATGACAACTTTTCATAGAATGTGGCTATTAAAATAACCAGGCGCAGTGGCTCGTGCCTGTAACCCTTAACACTATGAGAGGCTGAGGCGGGAGTACTGATTGCTTAAAGCCAGGAGTTTGAGACCAGCCTGAACAGGAGTTAGACCCCATGTCTACTAAAAATAGAAGAAAAAAAAAAAAAAGCTGGGTGTTGCAGTGGGCACCTTTAGTCCCTGCTACTCGGGAGGCTGAGGCAAGAGGATTGCTTGAGTCCAGGAGTTAGAAGTTGCAGTGAGCTACAAGGATGCCACTGCACTCTACCCAGGAAACAGAGTAAGGGGGGTAAGGGAGGGGGAGAGAAGGAGAAGGAAATAGTTATTAAAATAACACTGACAGTTTCACAATTACCTTTTCTTCATTGCTCTCCAATTGTTTTATAGGGATCACTATCTCCCTACCTAGATTTTAAATGCTTCAAGTGCAGAAATAATGTCTCTTTTCATTTGTGATTTAATGCTAAATCACAAAATCTCTGTGCTATCCAAAAGCTCAACATGAGCAGAGAAGTGGGAAAATAATTCCAGTCTGGCCTCTAAAGAATTCCTCCATATGTAATAAGAGAGTAAAGCGTGCTCTGGTGCTACCAAATTTCCAGTTATCCTATTCCCTACAGTGGCACAACTGGATGAAACCTGAATTATAATGGGGATTAGATGCACAGCTGGAGAAGAAGGTGAAGACGTTTCGTATCTACCTCCTAGGTACCCACTCTGCTACTGTGGCCACAACTCAGCAGGTCTGAGATTGATGGGAATTTTACCTTCTCGTGAGTTAAAATTTCTAGTCTTTATTGATGTATGTATGTGCAGTGATTTTTGGTAAAGCCATTTGTTTTGTGATTATAATACACCCACTCTTTGCTGAGCATGTGTTAAATGCTGGGTTCTCTATATACATTATCTAATATTAAGTCTACTCAGAAACCCTCTGAGATAGCTATTACTAGTTCCAAGAGAAAGATAAGGAAATTGAAGCCTAGAGATCACATCTAACCTCATGTATATGGAAAATGAAGCAGGAGGTGTTTGAAACTGGGTGTATCTGCGTCTGTGTCCTTAACGGGGGAGTGTTGAATGTCCGCAACTTATTCTTATCATAGAAAATAGGTATCTACATGTTTGCTAGGTTTTATGGTCACTGAATAAACGATCAACAGTGGGATAGGGAAACTGAGGGAGTAATCTCTTTGTTCCAGGCACAGCTAAATTACTACCATATACATCACATCACTTAATGATGACTGGGATGTAATTGAATGCTGGGATGTAGTCGCTACCTTCATTTAAGAGAAACACAAATTCAACCTTCTCTAACAAGATGATAGACCCTGCATGATTCATGAGACAACAAGAGGTAGACCAAATTCCTACTACAAAATCATTTGTTCCTTCCCTCGTATTTTTGTCCAAAACAGAAATTAAAAGAATTTTCAATTCAAACATCAAAAAAAGAGTGAAAAGAAAATCAGAAATTGGGAGAAAACACTTGCAATACACATCACTCACAAAACAAACCCCTGTACACTCATCAGAAAAAGGGGATTCAATAGAGACATGAACAAAGGCTTCACTAGGCACTTCACAGAAGAGAAGACACAAATGGCCCAGCAAAAGAAAAAGATTCACAGCCTCGTTAGAAATCAGGAGATGAGGCTTGGCTCCTGTGGCTCAAGCAGCTAAGGCGCCAGCCATGTACACCTGAGCTGGCCGGTTCAAATCCAGCCCGGCCTGCCAAACAACAATGACAGCTGCAACCAAAAAATGGCCGGGTGTTGTGGCGGGCACCTATAGTCCCAGCTACTTGGAAGGTGGAGGCAGGAGACTCACTTGAGCCCAGGAATTGGAGGTTGCTGTGAGCTGTGAAGCCACTGCTCTCTATCCAGGGTAACAGCTTGAGGCTCTGTCTCAAAAAAAAAAAAGAAAGAAAGAAAGAAAGAAATCAGGAGATGAAAATCAAAACCCCCATGAGCTCCCATATCGCATAAGCCAGGTAGGCAAAACACGGTAGCCCTAGTGAGAATAGGGAGGAAACCCAGCACTTATACGAGACTGGTGGGAAAGTAACCTGGTGAATTCAGAAAGTAATTTAGCATTATCTAGAAACAACTTGGCATTATCTAGAAAGGTTTTACACCTAGGAATATGCCCTGGTGACAATTTTGTCCATGTTTACAAGGAGACAAATGGTTCATAGCAACACTATGACCAAAAGATAAAAAAAAAAAAAAAGGATAAAAAGAGAAGCAACCCATATGCAACCCCATATCAATCAACAGATCAATAGTAACTGGATAGATTGTGGTAGATCCACGTGATAGAATATTACATAGCAGTTAAAATGAATGAAGTACACCTGCATATAACAATGTAAATAGATTTAGAATGAAGGATTGAACGAAGGAGCTATTGCAGAAAAACACATAGATTCCATTTACAAAGTTCTTTGATGTGCAAGACCAAACTAAATAGCAAGGAAATGATAAAGCAAAATTCAAGTCAGGACAAGGATGGGCAGTGAAGGATCAGGGCGGGATAGGACCTCAGGACGGCTTTCGCAAGATGCCAAAATTAAATCCTGTGCTCTTTTTTTTTAAACTTGGTGGTGGGTGGCCAGGCGATCTTTTTAGTATTTTTCTGTATTGTGTATAATGTACAATGCATAACATTTGCCATCTTAACCATTTTCAAGTGTATTTCTCGGTGCCATTGAATACATTTACATTTGTTGTGCAATAGTAATATTTGATTAAAAGAATTTACAGCAATGTTTAGGGGTAATTATATGATCTTCATGTCCATGGTGAATTTTAGCCAGCTTACAATCGAAGAAAAATTCTCTAATTTTGGTAAATTTTTATAGTGAGAACTTGGATTTTTGTTGCTGAGGAAAGCACATTGAACTCATGTGGGGAAAATTAGTATAATATTTGGAGGCAGGTTAAGTTGTCTGATCCCCTGAACAACCATTAAAAAGCAGCAACACATTTTCAATGGCACCGGAAGGTTCAATACCACTTAGAATGTTAGGAGTTCTATCTACAACCTGTGGGGTCGATTGCAAAACACACTTTAAGTCCCATAGTTGTTTTATTACATTAATTAGATTTCCTCTCTGTTTCTAATTATTTAAAAGCCTAAAGCTAGAAAAAAAAAAAAAGTATGACACATTTGCATTTGGACGCTTTCCAAATATTACATAATTAGAAATGGCAAGTAATTGTTTTATAATGCTTTCCGTGATACCAACTGTCCATGTTTTCAGTGAAAAGCAAAGACAAAACTTCAGATATAAAACCCACAATGGAGTTGTTTCAAATTCCCCATCCCCTCAGACTTTTGAACGTTATTGATCTCATCTTTTTCTCCAGTGCTGGGATCTCAGAGGCAGGCTTAGCAATTTCTGGTGGCAGTTGTTCATTTGTTCCCCCAGCCTGCTACAGCATGACTTGAGCATTGTTTAAAAGCATTAGTAACTCCAGAAACAAGAAGGGCAGAAAGAAAGGGGGAGGGGGCTGTGGTCGGCAAGAATTCTGATTTATAATAAAAGAAGCCATTGACTGCCCAAAGCTGATTATGTAACAAACTCCATCAAGGTCTGCAAATTCCACCGGAGAAAGAAGCATGATGGGACGGTTCAAGTCAGTTCTAATTGCTTTTCTGCCTTCAGGAGTTCTTTGTTAAAAGCAATGTCATTAACTCATTAACAACAACAACAAAAAAAAGGTTTGGCAAGACTTCAGAACAGTGGTTTAATCTGCTAGCTGCACTTCATGACATTTATAGCCAATTCATGCTTAACAAATTCATTCATTTAATAATTACAACAATGATCTGATATAGTTCTTTTTAAGAAACTGGATTTTTCCTCATGAAGTATTATTGGTTTCAATTCATTAAATCTCAATATCTTTACAAGATAATTTCATAAATATTCACGATGCATAATTTTGTATTGCGCATTTAATATGAAAGCCTTAGCCAACACTGCATTGTGCATCATAATGGTAATGGCCTTTGCTGGTTTTGCTACTTTAGGATCTTAATTAAAACTAAGCATATGACACAAAGAAGGTGACGCATAGATGATTTGTGACTAACAGCATGAAAAGTCAATTAAAATTGCAAATATTTGTTCCATCATCCCAATACCTGAGTATTTTCTAAGTACTGAAAGGCAGTAGGGACCAGGGAATCCCTATGAGAGTGAAGGTAGATTTCGGTTTTCTCAGTCGTAGAGTGGAAATAACAGCACCATCAACTCACCGTATTACAGATTAAAATGAAATGCTGAATGTACTATCTAACCCTAATTATTATTTGTTGGGGGCATTTGCTTAAGCATTTTCTGGAAATTCACATCCAGGGTAGTAGATATAGACTAAGGCTACACACAATGCTGATTTATTAACTATCTGTAAGTCTCTGAAATGTCTTCCTTTAATAACTAAGGTACGTGTATATATACAAGTTTGTACAATTAAGTTCATCCTAGCAAAACTGCTACATACCTCATTGCTGACTATCACTATGGTCCCCTTCGGTCACTTTTGAGGTACTCCCCTTGGGAAGCTTTGCACCAACACCAGTGCCTCGTCCACCCTTCAGAGCAATTTTGGAACTCTTTTTCTGGCATGGCCATCAGAGCTGTCATCATATGAGAGCTGACAAATTCACAAACTCATCCTAGAAAAAATGCTAGATACCTCATGGCTGAAAGTCACTACAGTCAGCTTTAAAGTGCTCCCCTTGGCCATCTGGTAACCATAGTGACATGGATATGGCACATACATATGCCACCCACATGCCCATCCTGTGCACTAGGTGGCACCTTATCTGACAGTGAGGTCCAGCCAGCACACTCCACTGCATATGTCTTCCTGGCTAAGAAGTATTAATGCTCCATAGTAAAGACTTTCTTCCAAAGAGTACCCTATAGGCAGTGTCTGTAGGTTCTGTAGGTTTGTTTTTAAGTTGAATTTCAATGTAAGTTGGAACAGCTACATTTACCTATTACCTATAAGAGCCTCCAATCATAAATGCAAGTTGTACATAAGTTGGATGTGTGTGGCTTGGGGACCACCTGTATCTCATTTTCCTGAGTTGAGTGAGTTCTAAAACACATGTTATTGACTTTGCTCTGGCTGTTCTTTCTACTATTTATTTTGTGTTATGGGGAGTAGTTTTGACCCATAATATATGACAAAAAGTCAAAATACATACATGATACTTATACTCCAGAAAAGTGGTGAGGGCAGAAAACAAAAGACAAGGCAATCTTTGAGGAAATGACTAATGAACAAGAGCACAGAGATCATGAAGCACTTAGTGATTTCTGAAGGTCCTTTGATCTTCCTAAATATCATAAACATCACTGCAAGCTGGAGGATCGACAAGCAAAGGAGGATTGTCAGTTTTGCTGGTCTGGAGAGCTTGTCCTTGGGGCTCTCCTCCGACGAAGAGAAATGAAATGATCCTAGGAGTTATGTGCCCTGAATCAAGCCAGGTATACTGTATCCAGAAGTTTTCTAAAGAATGACCTCTTTTGGAAAGTAATTTTAAAAATACAGTTTTTTAATGGGACAAGAGATATTTAAGAAATGGCCTAAACAAAACATGAAAAAAATGCTCATCACCTCTAATCATCAGAGAAATGCAAATCAAATCCATCTTGAGATATCAACTAACCCCAGTGAGAATAGCCCACATCACAAAGTCCCAAATCTGCAGAGGCTGGTGTGGGTGTGGAGAGACGGGAACATTTCTACACCGTTGGTGGGATTGCAAACTAATACAGTCCCTTTGGAAATAAGTATGGGGACTCCTCAGAGAGCTAAAAGTAGACCTTCCATTTGATGCCTACAGTGAATATAGATTTCAGGAGGATCTACATTCCCATTACCCACAATCCCATTACTAGAAGAATGGAAAGAAAAAAAAATCATTTTATCAAAAGGACACTTGCTCTAGATTGTTTATCATAGTTCAATTCATAATCACCAAGTTGAAAACTCAACCCAAGTGCCCCTCAACCCATGAGTGGATTAATAAACTACAGTATGTATATACCATGTAATACTATAAAAATTGGAAACCAACCATAAAAAGATGGAAACTTTTCATCTTTTGTATTAACCTGGATGAAGTTGAAGAACATTCTCCTTAGCGAGGTATCACAAGAATGAAAAAGCAAGTATCCAATATACTTGCTACTAATATGAGTCCATTAGATGAACAAGTATATGCCCACACAAGAGAAAAACCATAATTAACTTCAAGCGAGAGAGGGAGGAGAAAGTAGGGGATTGGTGTGCTCTCACCTAATGGGCACAATGGAAGGGTCTAGGTGCAACTCCTGGGCGAAGGGCTCAACTACAACTTGGATTTTACCTAACAAACACAGACAATGTACCCTAATCATTTGTACTCTCCTGTTAAAAAATATATATATATATATTATGGCTGTGATAAAAAATGATAGGAAAAAAACAAAACATTGTATTGCTTTTATGTAATAAAACTTCAATTTATAAACAAACATGCACACACACAAAACTAGCTAACTCACAAGAGGCATGTAGTCATGTGAAGAGATGGATCACAGCTGGTGAGAGTCTGAAAGGCTACAAGTATGTCCGGAGAGAGAAAATACATGTTACGCTAATCCAGGTTTAAACCCTGTGTCTAACCTGGCGCCCTAAATACAAAGTAGGAGCCATGAGTAGAGTTGGGAGGCATGAGATGGCCAAAGACAGAGGGTAAATCAGCCCATAATGAATCATCTAACCTCACCAGCAATGTCTGGTGCGTTCACACATTAAGTGGGTAGTGAATCCACTCATGGTTCACATCTCCCAAGTAAAATTAGCCCCTTAGTAGAACGTGAAGACCGACTTGGCTTTCCACATTGTAGGGAAAATGCCTCAAAAATTACACGAGCGGGAAGAGTCCACACCAAACATATACCTTTTTGCTTTTGATATGAAAAAATAAAGGATTGTTCTAAGCTAGCATAGCTGAGCTATATAAGTAATCAGAAGACAAGGGGTTTTCTTGTCTTTATTAGAGACCATGAGGCAACTTTATTTCTATCTTTCTTTCCAAATCCTTAACAGCAATATGCCTTTTTTTCCCTAGGCCACTTTATACAAAATGCTTCCGTGATAATCAATGAAATTAATTCTGGAAAAAAAAGATACTTCGCTTCCAAAGGTTGAGCCTGCCTCCTAAAAATTTGGGTTATATTTTCTGCAAACGTTTTTCCCCTCTCCTTTCTGCATCTCACTGATATGGAAATAAAATAATTGAACTTATCTCCCCTCTTCTTCCCCACACCCACCTTTCCTATACACATATATTCAAGAAGAGCTAAAGAAATATAATAAGTGCAAATCCTCTTTGCAACAAATAAAACAAAGAGTGTTCCAAACTCTATCATTTTACCTGCTCCAGCTGAGTGATCAGTGGTTCCGGGGCTGGGGAACCCGAAGAGGCAGAGGAAGCAGAAGGACCCAGGAGAAGGGACAAGTTCATTCTCTAAGCAATGACCAGTCGCACTGATGGGGATGGAGACACAGCAGCCAATAAAGACACAGCAGTCTCTGTCACCATGGAAATTTTATTCTAAAGGTAGAAAAGCTAACAAACAGACAGGAATAAAATAACCATAAAATTGGAGTTGTTATGGGCAGTGCCTGTGGTTCAAAGGAATAGAGCGCTGGCCCCATATGCCGGAGGTGGCGGGTTCAAACCCAGCCCGGGCCAAAAACCGCAAAAACAAACAAAAAAAAAAAAAAAAAATGGGGGCTGTTATGAAAGAACAAATGAGGGTCATAGGATAATAATGACTGCAGTTCTGGGGTTGGAGACCTGTGTTAGCGAGACACTCAAGGCAAAATGAGGAATCAGACACAGGACAGGGAAGAAGCAGCGAAGCATTTCCTGGGAGGAATAAGCAGCACGATCAGTCCTCAGGTGGAAAGAAGGTGAGGGGTGGCAGAGGATTTTGAGCAGAGACCCATAGGGACCATTCCCTTCTCCAGAAATTGCGCTGATAAACTTACAGAGAACAGCTGGAGGAGGCTAAGCGAAGGGCTTGCTAAGAGAAGTGGACAGCAGGGTCCCGGATGGGGCAGAAATGCCGCAAGGAGAGAGCAGGTGTGGCTTGCAAAGGAGTGTGTGTGAGGATTTAAGAAAAAAGAAGGATTTTAAATGACCCCCAGGTTCTAACCCTAAGCACTGCGGCAGCCGGCAGTGAAATGTACTGAGATGGATGAGACCAGAGATGGAGAAACAGATTGGGAGGGAAGGACAGGTGATTGAAATCAAGAATTCCATTTCATGGCCGGGCGTGGGGCCTCACACCTGTAATCTGGGAGGCCGAGGCAGGTGGGTTGCTTG
>CAUYRH010070857.1:0-13751 GCA_963574655.1 Perodicticus potto | reverse complement strand
TACAGGCGCCCGCCACAACGCCCGGCCATTTTTTGGTTGCAGCCGTCATTGTTGTTTGGCGGGCCCGGGCTGGATTCGAACCCGCCAGCTCAGGTGTACGTGGCTGGCACCTTAGCCCGCTGAGCCACAGGCGCCGAGCCTGGTCTTTATTTTTTAATTTGTTTATGTGCTGGATTACATTTATAGATTTACGTATATTGAACCAGCCTTGAGATCCGGGGATAAAGCCCACTTGGTCATGGTGTATAATTTGTTTGATGTGTTGCTGGATTCTGTTTGCTAGGATCTTGTTGAATATTTTTGCATCAATATTCATTAGTGATATTGGTCTATAATTTGGCCTCCAGAATTATAAAATAAATTTTTGTGCATGAAGCCGCTAAATTTGTAGCAATTTGTTACAATAGCAATAGGAAATTAATGCAAAGTCTACTACAGCCCCTGTGAGTTAATTTTTATAAGGTGGGTCTCTGGTTCCATTCTTTGCATATAGATGTCCAATTGTTCTAGCATCATTTGTGGAAAAGACTACACTTCGTTCATTGAATTGTCTTTGTACCTTTGTCAGAGGTCAGCTGATTATATTTGTATGGGATTATTTCTATGTTGTTCTATGTGACAATTAGTTAGCCACTACTCCATCATCTTGATTGCTATAGCTTTATAGTAAAGCTTAAAATCAGAAAGTTGAGTCTCCAAAACTTCTTCTTCTTTAATATTATATTGGCTATTTTAAGTCTTTTGTCTTTTTATATACATTTTGAAATTAATGTGGTGACATCTAAAAAACAGATTGCTGGAGTTCTGAATGCGATTACATTCAAAACTAAACAAGAATTTGGATCACATTTCTGAAACTAAAGATTATACTGGGGAGAATGGACATTTTAGCAATACCCAGTTAATACATAAACATGGAATATCTATCTCCTTTAGTTATATTTTCTTTGGTTTCATTTGTCAGAGCTTTATAGTTTTTGACATGTAGAATCAGGCACCCCAAAATAAGAGACTAAGGCCAAGGTCTCAATTCATAGAGTTTTATTAAGGCAAACTTTCAGGACACACCTAGGAAAAACACAGACTGTTAGTGATTGTTTTCCCAAAGGGTGGTTTGGGACTTCAGTATTTAAGGGGAATAAGGCATACAAAAAGAAAAAGGAAGGAAAGGGTTAGTAGGGAAGCAAAATGGCCACATTCTTGTGAGGCCCAGTAAATCTACATTTACATAAGATAAGGTACATGTTTGAAGAGAAAAAGGGAGTGAAGGAAGCATCAATTATGTGGCTGCCCCTGGATGGGTGGGAGAATGATCTTATCTTGTCTCTGTTCTGCACCTCGGAAGATAAACTTGTAACCAACATCATTAATGTGAAATCAAACAGTCTGTAGTTTAGGATCTAGATTTACCCTACAGACCCAAAGTTACAATTTGCAGGCCAGCAAAAAATTTTCTCATGAATGATCTGTGGGGGGCAGCCCTTGCAGATGCTGGAGTCTTTTACCTTTCTGTGAGGATCTGGCTGATTCATAATGTTAGTAACAGCTATCCATTTGGAAGGAGGTGTCACGCAACTCAATCTCTGGTCTTGACATTTCTTTTTGCATGAGGTGTTGAGCTGGGAGAAGTGGTCCTGGGATTTTTATTTTCCTGTATAATCTTGAATATATTTTTTATTTTAGATTTATTAGTAAATACTTTATTTTTTAGTACCATTATAAATAGTATTTGGGTTTACTTAAAATTCCAATTGTTCTTTGTTGCTATATAGGAAATGAATTTATCTTTGTACGCTAATGGTATATTCTACTACCTTCTTATTTGCTTATTCATTCCAGAAGGATTTTGGGTTTTTTATTTTTATTTATTTATTTATTTGCAGATTCTTTAGTGCTTTCTGCCTAGACAATCTGGCATATTTGAATAAATATAGTGTTATTTCTATCCTTCAAATTTATGTACCATTTATTTCTTTTTCATGTCTTGTTGCACTAGCTAGGACTTCCAATATGATGTTAAATAGGAACGTTGAGAGAGTACATCTTTGTCTTATTTCTAGTCTTAGGGAGAAGTATCAGTCTATACTACTAAGTGTGGTGTTAGCTGTAGGTATTTCACATATACCCTTCATTAGGTCGAGGAAGTTCTCTTCTATTCCTACTGTGCTGGGAGATTGTATCATAAATGGGTGTTGAATTTTGTTGCATGCTTTTCCACATCAATTATTATTATTAATTTTTCTTATTTAGTCTGTAAATTCAACGAATTCCATTGATTAGATTATGATTTTGAACCAGCCTTCTGCTGCTGGACCAAGTGCTACATGATTGTGATGTGTTATACTTTTTTGATATTGATCACTAAATTTTCCAATATTTTGTAAAAGACTTCTGTGACTATGTCCTTGAGAGATATTGGTCTCTAATCTTATTGTGATTTTTTTTCTAGTTTTAATGTTAAAGTAACAATGGCCTCAAAAGGGTGATTTAGGAAGTGTCAACTTCTAATTTCTACAAGAAATTGTGGAAAATTGATATTATTTCTCTCTTAATTTTATTTGCTAAGTCTGGTGCTTTCTTCCTTTCTTTTTCTTTTAAAGGAGTTTTAATTATCAATTCAATTTCTTTACTTACTTAGAGCTATTCAGGTTCTGTATTTCTTTTTGTATGTGTTTCAAATGTTTGTGTCTTTCAGGGAATTTTCCATTTCATAGAAACGATCAAATTGGTGGATGAAGTGTCAATTGTGGCATTCTCTTATTTCCTATTTGATGCCCAATGGATAGGTAGTAATAACCTTTCTTTAATTTCTGATATTGGTAATTTGATATTTTCTTTTTATTCCCTAGTTACCAATTTTCTTGATCTTTTCAAAAAATTGGCTTTTAATTTTTCTGATTTTGTTGATTGTTTTTATCTCTTCAATTTCATCAACATTTCCTCTAATTTTTATTATTTTCTTTCTTCTGCTTTTGAATGTATAATGTGCCCCCTTTCCTCTCAATTCACAAACAGGAATCTTAGGTCATTGATTTTCCATATTTCTTCTTCTCAAATTTATGCATTTAGATTGCTTCACAACTTGCCAATTATGAATTGAGCTGCAATGAATATTTTGGTGCAAATGTCTTTGCAGTAAAATGAGTTTTGTTCTTCTCAGTTCATAACTAGTCATGAAATTATGAGATTAAATGGGAGGTTGACTCTTAGTTCTTTAAGAATTCTCCATACTTCTTTCTACAAAGGTGGTATGAATTTGCAACCCCACCAGGAGTGCAAATGTGTTCTTTTCTCTTCACATCCATGCCATTATCTATCTAGTTTTGGGACTTTGTGATGTGGGCTATTTTACTGGAGTTAGGCGATACATCAGAGTAGTTGTGATTTTCATTTCTCTGATGATTAAAGACCATGAACATTTTTTCACGTGTTTTTTGGCCATTCATCTGACACCTTCAGAGAAGTTTCTATTCAAGTATCTTGCACACTTATAAATGGGATTGTTTACTATTTTATTTTTGATTAATTTAAGTTCTCTATAGATTCTAGTTATCAGCCCTTTGTCATATTCATAACATGAAAAAATCTTTTCCCATTCTGAAGGCTGCCTGTTTACTTTGGTATGTTACTCTTAGCTTCACAAAAGCTATTTAGGTTGGTCAAAGGCCACTTATTTATTTTTGGTGCTGCAATTGCTGGGGGTGGGGTGGGGTGGTCGCCCTCATAGTCTTCCCAGGTCGATATCTTCAAGTGTTTTCCCTAAACTCTTTTCTAGAATTTTTATCGTTTTGTGTCCTAAATGTAAATATTTTATGAGGAAGAATCAATTTTTGTCAGTAGTGAGAAGCGTGGGTCCAGTTTCAGTCTTCTACTTGTGGGTAGCCAGTTCTTCTAGCACCCTTTCTGTAAAAGGAATTCTTTTCCTCAGTGTATTTTGAGGGGGTGGTTTATCAAACATCAAATAACAATATGTAGCTGGATTCATCTCTAGATTCTCTATTCTATTCCATAGGTCTGTATCTCTATTTTGGGGCCAGTACCATGCTGTTTTGATCACTATAGACTTGTAGTATAACCTGAAGTCTGGTAACATGATGTCTCCAGATTTGTTTTTATTTCTAAGAATTGTATATGCTACTTGAAGTTTTTTTCTGGTTCCATATGAAGCCAAGTACTATTTTTTCAAGTTCTTCAAAGTATGATATTGATGCTCTGATGGGGATTGCATTAAATCTATAGACTGCTTTGGGTAGAATGGACATTTTAATGATGTCGATTCTTCCTAGCCATGAGCATGGTATGTTTTTCCATTTGTTAACATCTTCTGCTATTTCTTTTCTAAAGGTTTCATAGTTATCTTTGTAGAGATCTCTCACATTCTTTGTTAGATGAATTCCCAGGTATTTGATCTTTTTGGAAGTTACTATAAAAGGTATAGAGTCTTTGACTTTATTCTCAGCTTGACTGTTACTGGTATATATAAAGGCTAATGACTTGTGGGTATTGATTTTGTATCCTGAGATGCTTGTATATTCCTTGATCACTTCTAAGAGCTTTGTAGCTGAGTCTCTGGGGTTTTCCAGGTATAAGATAATGTTATCCATAAAGATTGAGAGCTTGACCTCCTCTGTACCCTCTTTGAATACCATTGATCTCATTCTCTTGCCTGATTGTAATAGCTATGACTTCCAGCACTATGTTGAATGGCAATGGTGACCGTGGGCATCCTTGAATAGTTCCAAATTTGAGTGGAAATACTTTTAGTTTTACTCCTTTCCACATGATATTGGTTGTGGGTTTACTATAGATGGCCTTCATGAATTCAAGAAATGTCCCACCTAAGCCTATTTTCTTGAATGTTCTTATTGTGGAAGGATGTTGCATATTGTCAAAAGCCTTTTTTGCATCAATTGAGAAAATCATATGGCCTTGATTTTTATTTTATTTATGTGGTTAATTATACTTATGGATTTATGTATGTTGAATCAAACTTGCATCCTTGGGATAAAACCCACTTGATCATGGTGTATAACTTTTTTAATGTGTCACTGTACTCTGCTTGCTAAGATCTCATTGAATATTGACTAATAATTCATAATTAATGAATGTCAATTATATTATTCTATTATTTTTTTTCTTGTTGACTTATTTCCTGGTTTGGTGATCAGGGTGATATTTGCTTCATAGAACGGGTTGGAAAGTATTCCTTCCTTCTTTATTTTTTGGAATAGATTATGCAATATAAGACTAGTTCCTCTTTGAAGGTTTGATAGAATTCTGGTATGAAACCATGTGGTCCAGAATAACCCATTTTTGGGGTTATTTTGTATAGTTGATGCTATTTCAGCACTTGATACAGGTCTATTCAAAATTTATAATTCTTAAAACCCTGAATAGCCAATACAATTCTTAGAAATAAAAACAAATCTGGATGGAGTTGAAACACATTTTTCTTAGTAATGTATCTCAAGAATGGAAAAAAAATCCAATGTACTCAATAATAATATGAAACCAATATATAAACAATTGCATGTCCACATAAGCAATAAAAGATAAATACAGTCTAGCAAGAGAGAAGGAAGAGAAAGAAGAGGGGTAGGGGCAGGGGAGAGCAATTGGAGGAAGGAAGGACGGCAATTGGCAGGATCTCATCTAATCTGTCCACTGTGAGAGTGCTCAGCATGCCCCCTGGGTGAAGGGCTCAACTACAACTTGAACTTTACTTCGGAAGTGAGAACAATGTAACCTAAAAATGTGTATCCTCATGTTAATTTAAAATAAAAAATAAAATAAATAAAAATAAAAATATATGCATTTAATGCTATAATTTTTCTTTCAGAGTTACTTTTCTGCATCCCCCCAAAAGTTGCATTTTACTTTTTATTTGGTCCAAAATTCTTTTTTTTCTTTAATTTTTGAGACTATTTATTTCACTCATAAGTTTGAGACTGCTTATTTCACTCATAATTGATTTGGAAATTTTTCAACTGCTCTGAATTTTATATTTAAAGTGAAGTTCCTGTCGTTGACCAACTGCAGTTGGTCAGTTTTGTTATCGATTTCTATTTTAACATGATGGTGTAAGAACATACTTTGTACTGTTGTTATTCTTTAAAATTTTTAAGATGTATTTTATGGGCTAGAATGTGTATAAATTAACATGTGAGCTTGAGAAGAATGTATATTTTGCTACTATTGGGTGGAATTAGACAAAGTTGATTCTTAACAGTGTTCAAGTTATTTCTGTCCTTATTGATTTTCTGCCTCATTGATTTATCAGTTACTTATAGAGGGACATAAAAGTCTCCAGCTATAACAGTGGGCTTATCTGATTCTCCTTTTATTTCTGTCTATTTTTGTCTTGAGTATGTATCTTGGTGCTCTGTTGTTAGGTGCATATGGAGTTACAGGTTTTATGTCCTCCTGGAGAATTGACTCCTTTATCCTTACACAAGGCTCTCCTTACTCCTAACAATCTTCTCTGTTCTGCTGTTTTCTCTCTCTGAAATTAATACAGCTATTCTGGCTTTCTTTTGATAAATATTAGCACGCTATATATTTTCTCCGTGTCTTTATTTTCAAATGGTTTGTTTTATCAACCTGATTAATGTAACATTCATGATATTTTCGCATTTACTATGTGAAAACAATTTTGATCTGTATTTAGAAAATTTCTCCTCCTGAATTGCGTTTTTTAGAAATCTTTGTCACCTGCTCTCAAGATACCTACATTTTGCTCTCACCTGTGCAAACTTAGAGGTTGTGGCATTGATTTCTACTCCATAGATGAGAGGCTGGGGCCCACCTTCACAGGGCATGTAGCCGCACTCAACACGCAGGTGTTGTGAATAAAGTGGGTTTAGAACAGAGATGATCAGGCTTGGCTGCCCATGTGAATCCCCTGCAAAGATTCAAATATTCCCAGGCAAAGGTCCCAGCCTCGATCAATTAAATCAGAATTTCACATCCTTAAAATGAGTAGTTAAAAAAAGAAAAGTTCCCAGGTAATTCTAATGAGTAGCCAGCATTAGGAAACACTAGTCTGTAGAAAGTTTCATGTCCTAGCCAAGCCCATCCCACTCCCTGCTCTGGACTTCAGTAGCAATTTACTTTTCCTTATATTCTATTTAGTTTTCCTCTCCTCACCACCGTGGCATTTAGATTTTAGAAAATACCTCTGAGTGTATTATTGGCGTCGGAGGGGAGAGAGAACCTGCATGCGTGATTGATCATATTGCTAAGACTGTGCACAGAGATGTTTACTCAGAATAGACATTGACCTGGCTGCTCCATGCTCCCCAATTTAAGTTGCACCATTAGTGCAGAAGAATTGCAGGAAGTGAGGAAATGGAAACCTGGAACGCAGGCAGACGAAACACAGGGGAAGAGATTCAACATGACACAGCCACTGTTTTTCCCCTTGCAAATATGCTAAACAAGAAAAATACTCCCGAACTGTGTAGATCCATGAAGTGCCATTCTAAACCTGTCCTGAGTATCTCTAAGTCTTTGGAAGCAAACAGATCTTTCGATGCCCCAGATTAAGGTGAGATGGAGAAGCCCACAGTGACCCACACCAGGGCTCCTAGCCTGGGGCCTGGCCGTGGCTGGGTCTGGGCCTGCTGTGGAGCTGGATTAGAAGAGCCCCATGCGGGCAGGTGTTTGAAGCCAGAACACTCCTATCACATTTCCTCTGCTTACCTCCTCTCTGCAGGGTGAGGCACTCATACAACTGCTGCATCTGCTTGGCTCCCTGTGTCCCCTCACTCAGCAGATGAGTAGCCCCTGGGAGCTTGTCAGACATGAAATGTCCTGGAGACAGCTCTGCAGACCTACTGAATCAGGCCCCAAACACATGATATGTGGTCAGGTTTGAAAAGCACTGCTTTGCTCATACTTTTGTCTTTGCTTCCTGGTCTAAGAAGGGGAGAAAATCTTAAAAGTGTCTGTTCTCAGGTGGCACCTGTAAGAGCTGGCAAGTTCAAATCCGGTCTAGGTCTGCCAAACAATGACAACTACGACCAAAACATAGCCAGGCATTGTGGCAGGCAACCATAATCCCAGCTACTCGGGAGGCTGAGGCAAGAGAATCACTTAAGCCCAGGAGTTGGAGGTTGCTACAAGCTATGATGCCACAGTACTCTACCGAGGGCCATAACTTGAGGCTCTG
Organism: Perodicticus potto; assembly: GCA_963574655.1. NCBI lineage: Eukaryota > Metazoa > Chordata > Mammalia > Primates > Lorisidae > Perodicticus > Perodicticus potto. The sequence continues at coordinate 5,581 of CAUYRH010070857.1, read as the reverse complement.
TCTCAAAAAAAAAAAAAAGAGGTGTCGGTTCTTTATCCAGACTGCCATGAGAAGGGCAACTGGGATTAGGTCACTTCTCCCCAAATCCACTTTTCCGAGCCATTCCAGGTCCCTGCCGTCTGGCTTCCCAGACATTACCCTTTTGCCTATTGAAACTGACAAAGCCGCCTCATCCTTCCTGCCTCAGTTCACCCCTCAGGTTCCTGACCCTGTCCTTCACTTCGGGCAGGCTGCCTCGGCTTCCCCAAATGCTTCTTTCTCTCATGAAGGAAGAGTCAGAACGGCCCCCGCCCCCAGGCAATGCCAGCTCTGTTGGTTCTTTGTATCTGTCCGCCTCTCCTGGCCTGCTATTTCTAGTTAGCAACCGGTGTGCTGCCATCAGCAAATACTTTTGAGCAAAAGAATTAACTACTTTTTGGTTTCCAAGATTCTTCTATTTGCATTATCTCATCAGATCAGCCTTATTTAAAAGTCAATGACACTTAGGCCAATTTAAATTACAGTTCAGTTAATGGCAGAGCCAAGTATGAAACTCAGATTTCTTAAATCCTAGCTGGACGCCCTTCCCACTCTGCTGTATTCCCCACACTCCAGGTATTTATCTCTTTGGTGTTGGCCACACTCCTGACAGCACTCCATTAACATTTCATGCAAGATTTGTAATCAGTGTTTGCCTATAGCAAGCACTGGTTTAAGCTGGACACACTGCAAAGAACCTGTGTTCCCTTGTCACACAGCGCACTCCAAAAAATTTAGCATAAGAGGATGGATGTTTGGGCCACATTGAGAGAGATCACTTGCAGCTGCAAGGTTGGCCAAAGAGCCTTTGCTGATTAACAGAGTTGATTAATGGTCAGTAATCCCACCAGAAGTCGATTTTCATTTTACTCTTCTACAGTTAATAAATCTAGCCATTTGAAAGCTGGTATGATTTCCTTTCATACTCTCTGCTGCAAGCTCCAGCTCTGAGTGGTGGTGAGTTGCCTAGAGGGGAAAGGCCAATCTGGGGGTTAGAGACTGCAAGCCCTGACCCAGGGCACAACCATTCCTCAGTGTGTGGAGAGAGGCTATGTGAACCACCCACCTCCCGGATACTGAACTGATGACTCAGCCTCTCACCACAAGCCCTCCCTGTGTCTAAGTGCCTGGATTGCAGTGTTGAAACCAGACTAAAGTCCTCACTTGCAGATGCCCACCCTCGCCAGGTCTCCATCTGTACCTGTTTAGGCCTCACCGGGTCTCCACCTGGCCTGTTTAGGCCTCTGATGAAGGGCAAACCTATTCTAGCCCACTGAGATGCTGGGCCATGACCTTGGCTTGTGGTTCTGCCAGCAGCTCTGCCTTCATAACTCACACCAACCTCAGTCCTGTTTCTCATGTTTCCCTCTGGCCCTCGACCCCACCTGCTCTTGAGATGATCCATCCCTGAGCCCCATTGCCTTCCAGTCCACGTTCTTCATTTCTGACCTGTGCCTCTTGTGACCTGCCACTGAAAGAGCCACCCATTCTCTCCAGCTCAGCAGATGGTGGTCAGGTCAGGTCTGCACTTGCTGAACTGCCTGGGCTTTAAATCCAGAGCATGATTGGGGCTCCATGGATGATGGTGAGAAAAAAATAAATGTATGAAGAATGGAAAGGATGGATAAATAACATTTGGAGAAAGGGGAGAATGAGCATAACTGGACTGGCTTCAGCTTTCAAATATTAAGCTAAAAGAAACTCATTGTCCCTTCCCAAAGTCAGATGACCCTGAATCTCACAAGTGTTTAATATGCCTTGTCACAAGTGGTCTAAATTCACAGTTATAAAATGACCCTGCACTTCCTCAAGTAAATGACAATGACAGGATGATAATGAGTGAATGAAATAAAAAGAAGTAGCAGGAGGAAATGGGGCAATAAGAAATCGTTTTTAACAAGCACTTTGCACATAGAAGCACATTCGATCCCTATAACAATCTTAAATAATATAAACAGTCTCCAAGTTACAAACTGACATATGACTAGCTCTTACAAACAGAGGCTATTATAGATAATAAGTAAATGTACTTGTTCCCATGTACATATAAACCCGACTTAAAAACAAACCTACAGAACCTACCTCACTTATAACCCAGACACTGTCTACAGTTATGTTACCCCCAATTCACAGAGGATGAAACTGTAGTAGAGTCAGAATTTGGTTCCAAACCTGACCTTCTAACCTCCTAACCTCCTTGTTAAGCTCCTTTCCTCACAGGGGCTGGCTTCTCTGCTGTTAGGCTTAATTCAGGTTCATTTGACATTAAGAAGTGGTACCTTACATGGCTTTCCCTGACATTGCCATAGATAATGTTTTTACCAACAACAGTCTCTTTGACGCCAGTTGTGGTGATTCACTCCTATAATCCTAGCACTTTGGGAGGCCGAGGTGGGTAGATCCCTTGAGCTCAGGATTCTGAGACCAGTCTGAGAAAGAGTGAGACCCCCATCTCTACTGAAAATGCAGACAAACTAGCCAGGCATTGTGGCGGGCACCTGTAGTCCCAGCTACTCAGGAGGCTGAGGCAAGAGGATCACTTGAACCTATGAGTCTGAGGTTGCTATGAGCTATCATGCCACACAGCACTCCACTCAGGGTGAAAGAGTGAGTTTTTTGTCTCAAAAAAGAAAAAAAAAAGAAAATGAGTTCACCAAGTAGGCCAGTTGATGTATCCTAGGAAGAGAACAGGACTTGGGTCCAGCCCCTGCTATGGCCATGTGGCCTTAAAGACCACTTGCCATCTCTGAGACTACTCTGTAGCATTCTATGTCTCCATCATGCTATTCAAAAATTAAAGGAACCATTGATATGGGAACATTCTATGAGCTGTAAGTCACTACAAAAATGAAAATTATCATTATGTCAAAAAAGAAGTTCAACTCTTTTTTTCCCCCTGAATTCACTAACAACCCAAGAATCACGGAGACAAATTTTTCATGACTGGGTTAATTCCAACAACAATACTTTCCACAAACATCCATTAAGATCCTAATGTGAATAGGTGTCTTAGTAGATATTTTCTCTTTTCAGAGACAAGAAACAACACACTTATGACCAAGTAATCTTTGCATCTTCTCATATTTTGGCAGATATTACACCTGCTGCTGAAGAAATGCCTAGAGCTGGACTCGGACAGTCCAGTTAATTGGGAGTCAGACTCCATGGTTTGATTTCACAAACACCACGCTGTTCTTATTTTGCCTTGGCTGACAGACGTGCACAAATCTGTGTGGCCCATGAGGCAAGGTCAAGTTGCTTTTTCATGGAGTCCATTTTGTCACATAGTGTCCCCACAAGAGACTGTGGATGAATCACAGCAGATCCATCACCCTTAAAACAAACAGCCCCTGCATGCCTTGCTGAGCATGAGTCAGGGTCAGTGTAGACTTATAGCCAGCCTCATTCCCGGATTTTTATTTTTTCTGTCTGGCTTCTCTTCCTGGGTTTGTTTTGCCTTTAGCTTCTTTTCTTTTTGTAAACAACTTTATATTAATTTTTTAATATACTTTTTCCTGAGTGCCTTCGCTAAGAAAAAGGTAGGATGTCTTTTTACAGAAATACATTCAATATGAAAATCTTCAGTTTACTATGGTATTTCTCAATTTCTTCTAACTATATACCAGAAACATTTTTATTTCTTTTTCTTATTGTTTACCTTATAGGACATCTTCTAAGAGCAAGAAGGAAACTTATTTTTAGTAGAATCGTTTTTGGTGAGATATAATTTCAGGACCTCACAATTCACTCTCTCAAAGTATGAGATTCGATGCATTCATAACTACAATCAATATTAGGACATGTTTATGACGCCAAAGAGAAACTCCATCCTCAGTAGTGGTCACTCTCCTTTTCCCCCTAACCTTCCCAGCCTTGGGCAACCAGTAAAGTGCTTTCTATCTGTATAGATTTGCCTATTTTGGACATCTTATATAAATATAATTATTCAATATATGGCATTTTGTGATCAGCTTCTTTCGTTTTACATGTTTTCAAGGTTCACTCATGCTGTGATGCTCAGTAACTTATTCATTTCTTCAACTAGGAACTCAACTCTTGCCATTTCTTCTTATGGAGCTTTATCTTTGATTCCCTTGGAGTAACAATAATAAATAATAACAAAAATATCCTTTAGTGGGTGCTATCTATACCCAGTACTATGCACATAATTCTCACAACCATAACAGGAATAGAGTCATTGACTATATTTTCAGCTTGACTATGGTTGGTATATATAAAGGCTACTGATTTGTAAGTATTGATTTTGTATCTTAAGATGTTGCTATATTCCATGATCGAAGGAACTTCAAAGAGTTTTGTGGTTGAGTTCCTGGGGTTTTCCAGGTATAAAATCATGTCATCCATGAAGAGTGAGAGTTTGATCTTCTCTGACCACATTTGAACACACTTGATCCTCTTCTCTTGCCTGATAGTCATGGCTAGGACTTCCATTACTATGTTGAATAGTAGTTGTGACAAGGACCATCCTTTTCTGCTTCCAGATCTGTGTGGAAATGCTTTCAGTTTTACTCCTTTCAACATGATATTGGCTATAGGTTTGCTGTAGATGGCCTTTATCAGGTTAAGAAATGTCCCATCTAAGCCTATTTTCGTGAAAGATCTCTATAAGGAGAATTATGAAACTCGAGAAAAGAAATAGCTGAAGATGTTAACAAATGGAAAAACATACCATGGTCATAGTGAGAAAGAATCAACATTGTTAAAATGTCCATACTTCCCAAAGCAATCTACAGATTTAATGCAATCCCTATTAAAGCACCAATGTCATACTTTAAAGATCTTGAAAAAATAGTACTCTGTTTTATATGGAATCAGAAAAAACCGTGAGTAGCCAATACATTACTCAGAAATAAAAACAAATCAAGAGGCATCACATTACCAGACATCAGACTATACTATAAATATATAGTGATCAAAACAGCATGGTACTGGCACAAAAAGAGAAAGGTAGATATATGGAACAGAATAGAGAACCAACATGTGAACCCAGCCACTTATTGTCATTTGATCTTTGATAAGTCTATCAAAAGCATTCACTGGGGGAAAGATTCCCTACTTAACAAATGGGGCTGGGTGAACTGGCTGTCGACCTGTAGAAGACTGACACTGGACCCTCGCCTTTCACCATTAACAAAAATTGATTCTCACTGGATAAAAGATTTAAACTTAAGACATGAAACTATAAAAGTACTGGAAGAGAGTGCAGGGAAAACATTTGAAGAAATTGGCATGGGAGAATTTTTTATGAGGAGAAATCCCCGCCCCACCCCAGCAATTAAAGCAACACCAAAAATACATTACTGGGATCTGATCAAACTAAAAATCATCTGCACAGCCAAAAGCACAGTAAATAAAGCAGCAGACAGCCTTCAGAATGGGAGAAGATATTTGCAGGTTGTGTTTCCAAGAAGGGTCTGATAACTAGAATCCACAGAGAACTCAAACTGATCAATAAGAAAAGAACAAATAACCCCATTTCTATGTGGGCAAGACACTTGAACAGAAGCTTCTCTGAAGAAGACAGGCATATGGCCTACAAACA
>CAUYRH010070856.1:0-36601 GCA_963574655.1 Perodicticus potto | reverse complement strand
GTCCCAGCTACTTGGGAGGCGGAGGCAGGAGACTCGCTTGAGCCCAGGAACTGGAGGTTGCTGTGAGCTGTGATGCCACGGCACTCTCTCCAGGGTGACAGCTTGAGGCTCTGTCTCAAAAAATAAATAAATAAATAAATAAATAAATAAATAAATAAATAAATAAATAAATAAATAAATGAATAAAATGAACTTTGAACACTCAGGTCTGGCCCGGCTGTCTGACTTTCCTGGTGCCATCCGTGCTCACCCTCGTCTGCTGCTCTGGGCACCCTGACTCTGCCGCCTCGCTCATCCTGGTTGTTGCAAATGCTGCCTGCCCATTCTCACCCAGTGCCCGCCTGCTCGGCACCTGCCTTCATGAAGGCCTTCCCTTCTAACTGTCTTCCTCACAGCTATAATTGTGTTAGTTATTTTCCCACTCCTACAAGCACTCTGAGCTCTGCTTACCAGTATATTCCCAGAAGGAACGTGGGAGGCGGAATACAGAGGACTATGGTAAAGACTCCCTGAGCCACACTTTCCCCAGTTTCCTTCTATCACCCCATTTCATGGGTAAGGCTGCTGAGGCTGGGAAGGTGAAGACACTTTCTCAGGGCCTCCCAGTTGACTCTTGGTGGGACTAGGATTCAAACTTCTGCAGTCTGGAGCCTGCACCCCTCCCCGCCTTTAAAACACTGAGCTCTTTCTTTCTGCCTCCTTTGTGATGGAAGCCCAGTCTGAACGTGAGGTCCAGAGAGGAGGAGGGTCAGAGCAAAGCTCACCCCAGGGTGACAGTCAAGACTGAGAGTCCAGAAATAAGACCCGGATCATTCTTCCCATGCTCGTCACTTAGAGAGGCAGTTATGACCTCTGCCAGTCTCCTTTCCTGCTCTTCCCCAGTTTCCTGCCAGGGCATGATCCCAAGACCCAATCTGAGAGGATGTGGCAGGGACCAGGAGAAAGCCAGAAAGCCAGAGGAGGGCTCCTGGCCCGTGTTCTGCCTACCTGCAGTTGGCCCCCACAGGTGCAGGACAGATCTGGACCCTGAGAGTTCTTCTCCAGTCCCTAGGCGCCAGGGCATGCGTGAGAGTTCCTAGGAGACAGCAAAGCATTAATTCCTGGGAGAAATAGCTGCCCTTTTAACTTGAAATCTGTATGACATACCAAGGCTTTCTACTTTTATATACACTTTTCTACTTTTTTTTCATTTTAGACCATTGGATGTAGAAAAGTCAAGTTCAAGGAAGGTAGGGAGAGTAGAGATGACAAAATGAAGAGATGTTCAGCTGTGTTTAGTGTTTGAGCATGACCTCTGTGTTATGAGAAAGACTCACTCACTGGGAAAGTATCCTGGGCTGGTTACAAAGAATAGGGAGGATGTCCCTGGTACAGTAAAAGAAATCTATATTGTTGATTGTATTTTTCTGTTGCTGTTGTTTTTTGGTTTTTGTCTTGTATTTCCTTCTGGGACATTATAGCTTTTCAATAAATCATATTCACTCACCCCACCTTCTGGGCAGAGCAAAATATTTCTCTTTTAGGGGTACACTTAACCCGGTCAACTTCCCTCTTAGAAATGCTGGCTGGTACTTTGTAAGTGAAGGCTTAGCATGCTGCCCGGTACACAGCAGGTGCTCAAATAATGCTGGCCATCATTTTCATAACAAGAATGGGAGAACAGAAGTAATTTTCATGGAGTGGCTGCTGTGTGCCTGGCGTTGTGGTAGCGGTTGCACATATGCAGTCTAGCCTCTCTGCCCACTCCAAACCATTGCATTATTCTCCCATCTTCTGGCTGGGAAAGTAAAGGCAAGGGGGAGGGGACTTGCCCAGAGTTAGCTGTGAATCAGGATGAAGCCTGGGTGAGAATTCCAGTTCCAAAAGAGAGTTACTGAGTGAGTGAGTGTCCGAGCTGGGATGACATGCCAGAAGTCTTAATGCCCAGAACCAGTCACTAGCTGGCTGTATTAGTTTCCTATGGCTGTTAGAATGAATTGCCACAAACTTGGTGGTTTAAAACAATAGACATTTTTTTTCTCACAGTTTTGAATGGCAGTATTTCAAAATCAGTATCTGTGGGCTAAAATCAAGCTCTCAACAGGGCTGGAGGCCCTGGGGGAGAATCTGTTTCTCTTCCAGCTTCCAGAGGCTGCCAGCATTCCTTGGCTTGTAGCCACATCACATCAACCTTTGCCTCCATTTTCAAGTTTCTTCTCCTCAGGACTGTGTCAAGTCTCCCTCTGTCTCTCTATTGTAGGGATACTTGTGATGGCATTTAGCACCCACCTGGATAATCCAGGATAATGTCTCCATTTTAATAGTCTTAACTTAATCACATCAGAGAAGTCCCTTTTCCAAATAGGATGACACTTCTAGGTTCCAGGGATTAGGACCTGATATCTTTGGGGAGGGGGCATTATTCAACCTACCACACCAGCACTAAGGGCTACATACAGAATAAGCATTTTCTGAGAATAGAAATGGAGGGGCAGGATCAAGAACTATATGTGAGCTGCTCAGAGGGGACACACCACCCTGACATAGGTGGGGCAAGCAGTATGCAGGGGTGTCATTCTTATCCTTGGGGAGGGACACACATTGGCCAGCTTCTGACGAGAATTAAATTTGAGATATTAGGACCACAGTTCATTTATTAATTCATCAAAAAATTATTGAGTACATTCTATCCCAGCCCTCTGGAGGTCACACCCCAGACAAAGAGACAGATGAGTCAAGAGGCTAGCACATGGACCATCACAGGTGCTGGGGTTTCAGGCCTGACTGAGAAGGCTTCCAGAAGGGGGCAAGGTGGGAGTTAGCCAGGTAGACCAAAGATAGGGAAAGAGCGCAGCACTAACAAGCCTATGTGATCAAGACTGAACCTGCTTTGCGCCTGCTGAGGTTGCCCATGGGTCATCTTAACACTGAGAGGAACCCCCAGCAAGAGCAGATGTTTGATCTTGCCATTTTAAGTGCACCTAGTATCTTTGCTCCCTCACAACCCTCCATACAGGTGAAACTCACTGAAGTAGAAAGGACAGATTCTGCACGTGTCTGCAGAGAGACGGGGCTCGTCTTCCATCAGTGCAGGCCCTACTATTGTGTACTGTGGCGTGCAGACAGGCAGACTGGCCAGCCATGAAATCTGAACGCAAACTGGCTGCTGATTAGAGGCTTGTCATGTCTAAGGAATCCAGTCCCATGGCACTCTCAGTGTTAACACACCTTCTCTTTCAGAATGTAGAAGTGCATCCTGGGTTTCTTACAGTGTGAATAGCTTTGCAATGCACTTAGTACGGAAAGCAGAGCTGGTTTCCTCCCCTCCCATCTGGTACTCCCACGATGCTAAATGTCCCACCAGGCCCTTCCTGGACAGCTGTGTCCCTGGCCTGCAACACTCTTCACTCCCATTCGTGTGGCTTTCAGGTCTCCACTTAAAGGTCACTTCTCTTACTGCGATTTACACAGCTTTGATTAAATATATGTGTGTGTGTTAATTGCTTCGTATTTTTCTTTCAGAGGGTAAGGGACCAAGAAGTTTTGCTGGCGCCATGCATCCCACATGACAGGCTTGTGTGAGATACATGTTGAGTGAATAAAAAAATAATAACAAAAATCAAAAACATTTTCAAAAGTAAGATATTTAACAGGAGAGGAATGATTTAACAATCATGATACATCTACTATGTTAATGTTCTTTAGCCATTAAATATGTTTTAAAAGCATTCTTTTAGTTAGAAAAGCTTATAATGTTAGCCGGGTGTTATGGTGGGCACCTGTAGTCCTAGCTACTTGGGAGGCTGAGGCAAGAAAGTCGCACAGGTGGGCGGAACATGGCGAGGAGCCCTCCTCTGGCTTTCTGGCTTCCTCCTGGTCCCTGCCACATCCTCTCAGACTGGGTATTGGCATCGAGCCCTGGTAGGAAACTGGGGAAGAGCAGGAAAGGAGACTGGCAGAGTTCATAACTGCCTGTCTCAGTGACGAGCATGGGAAGAATGGTCTGTGTCTTCTTTCTAGACTCTCACCTACCGAGGGCGACATAGTGAGACTCTGTCTCAAAAAAAAAAAAAAAGCTTATAATGTTGACTAGAAAAAGTGTGATGAAAAGCTACCAGGTGGTCTAATTTCAATTTTATAAAACTCATGTGTTTGCTTGAAAATCTATCAAAATAGTTCCAGTTACTTAAGAGGCTGAGGTGGAAGGATCGTGGATTTCTTGAGATCAGGAGTTCAAGACCAGCCTGGGCACCACGGTGAGACCACTGTCTCTTAAAAAATAAGAGAGAAGGAAGAAAGGGAGGGAGCAGGGGAAGGAAGGAAGTAAAGAAAGAAAAAGAAAGAAAGAAAATTTATCAAAATATTGTCTATGGATTATGAAGCTATAGAATAATTTTTTTTTCTTTTTTTCTTTTTTCCAAGTTTTCTTTAATGAGAACATTAAAGAAGAGACTGTTGTTATAAAAAAAAAATATCTGCAGGGCTCCTTTTGAACCATTTCATATCTTGGTCCTTTCTCAAATGCAGCTTTAATCTTTTGCTCACATGTTACTGGCTCCCCAGGAATGAATTGGAGGGACCCATGAGAATGCTTCAACCAATTAACTTATTCATTAACTGTCCTGATATCCTATATGTCCTGAACAAAAGATTTAGAATAATCCCTATTATGGGCTGGACAAAGAGAATATCTGAAATCCTCCTCTCTTATTCCTTTCCAGCCTTTCTCATGGAATTCCCACAGGGACTAATGCCCAGAAAAAAGGGCAAAGTGGCATTAGAGTCTTTGCAAGGAGAATGAGTTCAAGGCATGGCCATTGTCACAGCCCAGGGAAAATTCCCATGAAGCGTGCATGTATTTGCTAATTATCTCAGGTTTGCAACTGCATTCACTTTCTTTGTAATGCATTTTTGGACTTTGTTAAACCTTCCTTTTAGTTTTAAAGCCTTTCTCTATACTATAGCTATTTTAGAAATTAACCTATCATTGTTTTTTCTATTAAACTACCAGGAGAAATTTTTAGTAGTAATTTCTATTAGTAAGTCTGCAGCAAATAGAGTCATACTCATATAAAAGAAATTTTGGAAAACTTTTTGATAAAGCTTATGCCCTTGACTCTGTGATAACATTTTCTAAATTCCTAGCTTAAGACTATGATCCAAAGAAAGGAAAAAAAAGATTTCATACCTAAAGGTAGTATTACACTATCTATCATAGGAGAGAAAAGTTGGAAACAAGATGAAATAAATATCCAACACTAAAGGAACAGGTTTTCCAGTAATTGTGTTCACTCAGTAGGCTAATGCAACCATTTGAAATGATGGTTTTAAATAACAGGAGACAGCATGTAAAAAGTCGATTGCCTTAGTGTGGGTGTGTGCAAATGTATATATAAAGATTGATGTGACACGTGACTTTGCCACATAGGGACACAGATGTCCTCTCCACACCCACCTGAATCCATGAAAGAGGACTGATATCCCTATTAATTAAGTATTAATAACTGCATAGGTTAGAGATGATTTGGAGGGGTCAGTGTCATCACAAAGTGGAAAGATTAATCTTTGAGCATTTTAGTAGTCAAAGAGTGCCCTGAATTTCATCTTGGTATATTATTGGAGAAACCTTCGCTCTGGTTTGAATTCATGAACGTTGTCCTTCTTTCTGTCACCTGTTGATTTCTGTGGACAAGCACTGAGTCCCTGGTCCATTGTTCTAGGCCTGCCTATAAACAGCCTCTCTCCCACCTGCCTCCCAGCTGGAAAGTCCTGGAACACTCTCTTTCCTCTGCCTGGGAATTCATGAAATTGAAAGTGATAGCTGGTAATCAGGCTTTTGAGCTTTGAAATAAATATCTTTTTTTTTTTTTTTTTGTAGAGACAGAGTCTCACTTTATTGCCCTTGGTAGAGTGCCGTGGCATCACACAGCTCACAGCAACCTCCAACTCCTGGGCTTAGGCGATTCCTTTGCCTCAGCCTCCTGAGTAGCTGGGACCACAGGCACCAGCCACAATACCCGGCTATTTTTCTGTTTTTGCAGTTCTGCTAAGGCCGAGTTTGAACCCGCCACCTTCGGCATATGGGGTCCTACTCGCTGAGCCACAGGCACTGCCCTGAAATAAATAACTTTGCCTTTAACTTATTGGTTTCTTGCAGATTAATTTTACCTCCATGGTGAGTCAAGCTTTTATATAAAATGAGTATGTTTTATATAAAAGTCTAAGAAGTATGTTTTATGTAAGTGTTTTTGCTTTTTTTCTTTTTTTGTATTTTTCAAAGAGCAGCTATCTCACCATATTTACCTTTCAGATTAACAACAAAGTTTTTATTTTTTTTAAATGATAATTTGTGTTAGAGAAGTTATAGGAATTTGGTAATCTTCTATAATATCCCTACCTCCTTCTTTCTTTTTTTCTTTTTTTGGAGACAGAGTCTCACTGTATAGCCCTTGGTAGAGTGCTATAGTGTCATAACTCACAGCAACCTCAAACTCTTAGGCTTAAGCAATTCTCTTGCCTCAGCCTCCCAAGTGCTGGGACTACAGGTATCCACCACAAAGCCCGGGTATTTTTTTTGTTGTGGTTGTTGTAGTTGTCATTGTTTAGCAGGCCTGGGCCAGGTTCAAACCCGCCATCCTTGGTGTATGTGGCCAGCACCCCAGCCACTGAGCTATAGGCACCAAGCCATCCTTCTTTCCTTTACTTGCTGATTCCCTTCTCACCCCCTCTGAGATGCTTCCTGGCCACCCACCTGACCATATACCTATGCATTTATCCACCCACCTATCCACCCCTCATCTGTACAGCCAGCATTTCATCCATCCGCACTTCCATTCATCCAACGATACATACATAACATATGTGTACTGAGCTTCCATTATTCATAAGACTCAGTTGTAACCTTGACAAATAGAGAACAATATAGACAAGAATCCCTTTGGTTATTATATATGTTTCATGTTTTTAGTTATATATGTATTTTTCATAATTAAAAAAATTCATCCCTAATGAACAAAACAGGCAAAAACTTCCTGTCCTAAGCATGTAGTCATCATCTGTTCTCTGCACTTTGAATACTGGCCTCGTGGTTGACCACTCCCATAGGTTGTAGAATCAACTTATATTCACAAATGCTTTGCCCAAGTCACCTTGCTCAAGGCAGCTAGATTTATAGTGCCGAGGCTCAATGTTCCTCTCCCTGTGTGTAATTCTCTAACTGAATTTGTGAAGAGGAAAGGGAGTGAAGTGGAACCTGACCTTTGTGGGGTACCTGCTATAGGCCCGGCCTCATAGCTTCATTTTATGGCAGAGTAAACTGAGGCTTAGAGAAGTCAAATGACTTGTCCAAGTTCTCAAAGCTGGTCATTGCAGACCAGAGTTCACCCCCATTTCGACCTGATTTTGTGACAGTCCTCTATGCTTACATTATTGGCTCTGGAAAGAAGACAGTTTCGGGTTTCACTCATTAGTCATCAGCAGGTGAGGAAGAGGCCCCCTCCCCCTGCCCTAACCCTGGCTGATGCACACAGGAACCCCGGGAAGGAAAAGGCTTGGTTCTTCCAAAGGAGCAGGGGCTTATGTGCCTCTGACACAGCAAAGCCGTTCAATACCCTCAATATATAATTTTAACCTCCCCTTCTTACAGATTCTCTTATTACATTTTACTGCAAAAGAAATGGTTCTGCCATCCAAATCCCATCATGTGAGTCCCGACTGTATTGCAAACCCTGGGATGTCCGTCTAGTAGGTATTGGATTGACCTTTCGAGACTGAAATTGGAAAAAATAAAAATAAAATTGCCACTCAAAATATATATCGCAAGCTGGGGTAATGATACAAAAGTCAATCGTTCTATTCCAAACTTTCACTGACCCTTGTGAAAGTTCGGGAAGTTTATCTGTACATGAGGGGTGCAGAGGCAGGGCAGGGGGACTGTTGATGGGGCTCTCTGAGGATATGTTGCTATTTCCTGATCCAAACTCCAGCCCTGACATCTTGGGGCTCTTCCTCGGTCAAGGACAGCTGCTGTTCACAACTAGCTCTCATCCTTTCTCACTTTCTAAATAGTATTTGGAGGCCATTTGCCCCAATCATTGAGGCAAAAGTGTAGCTTTGGGGTAGGGAAGTAGAATGAAGTCTCTTTTCCTCAGAATTATAGGAGGCTGGTGTTATGGGTGATCGTATTTGCTGCGTGCCTTCCTCATGAGGTTTCTTGCCTTCACTAGTAATGACCGTCACCATATTAACAATTGCTCGTGTTTCCTTGTGCCTTTTTCAAGGAATTCATGGAATTTGGAAACCAGAGTTTGCTAGCTTATCTCAAAGCACTGTGGGGAAGGAGAAGCAGAGAGATCTGGGAAGACTCTTCATGAGGATTTTTTTCTATCTAGAACATGTGATGAGAACTGGTAGGGGCTGTAGTGAGTCCCAGAGAACCAAAAGCCAACCGTGAGCACCGTGTTTAAGGGCTTGTTATCTTATTATGGTCTTGTCTAGGAAGTGGGGCCCATGTTCCAAGCTGGTGAAGGACATATTTTTTACATGTCAGAGACCTAGAAATGGGCAATCCCCACCAGTGACCGGGCAAGCCTGGCTCTTCTCCAGCCCCAGTTTCTTGAACATATTCTGTGGACTTGAGCCATGAAACCACCTTGGAACTACAAGCTGATTGCGCAAAGTGATTGTCACTAACATTCCTATTCTTTGTGCTGAGGGACCAGCATGACACCCTCTGATTTGCCGAACAGCTGTGTGGTCTCTGCTGAAACAGGCATTGCAGTACGGTCTTGGGACCCAGCTTTCAGTTCTGCCTCTGATGCTCAGGTGATCCTGGCAAGTCTTTTCTCTTCTCTGAGATCTTCTTTACATCTGTAAAATGGAGAGCATTTCTGACTCTTGGGGTTTTGTCAAATTGGGAGATGGGAGTGAAAGCACTTTGCTAATTGCAGAGCTTCGCACACTCTTGAATGTACAAAGAATGATGTTGGAGGATTTTTACTGACCCCTGTAACACTTACTATTAAATTAAATCTATTTTTGGTTAACACAGGTTAATGTGGTTCCTAGATCACTCATTGGAAGATAAGTTTGCTATCTTGGACACCAGAACAGGCTCCAACTCCCTGCCATTATAAACACTGCTGCAGTGGTTATCTCCATGCTTCCTAATGGGCATATGTGGGATCTGCAGGAGGCTGTGTGCCTGGGACAGAGAGCACACGTGGACTTAACATGACCACTAGCACCAGACAGCAGCCCTCCACGCCTACCCCAGTCTGCACACACTGGCACGAAGCTTCCCGTATCCTGGATCCTGCACAGCCTCCCGTCCTTGGTGCAGAACTTTCCATTTTTGCCAATCTGTTAGGTGTAGGCACAGCTTACTGTTTTTTGTTTATATGTACATACATACGTAAATGACTTTGTGGGTTTCTCTTCATTGATCCCTTTTCCATATTCCTGTCCATTATTCAGTTAGAGTTCCTGACATTTTCTTGTCTCCTGGAAGGACCTCCTAGTGTATTGTAAATATTAATCCCTTGTCATTTTTAGATAAGCCTCTCCAAAACTATACACAGCTATTAATTTTGTTAAGCAAACGCTTTAATTCTGGGATTATCAAATTCATCACCTTTTTACCTTTGGATTTGTATTTCTGGAGGTTTTAAGAAGTCCCTTTCTGTTGCCAAGTCACAAAGATATCATTCTGTGTTTTTTTCTAATAACTCATAGAGGCAAACGGATGATCAGGCTCATGTTCCTAACAGAAGTCCCAAGCTTCATGAATCCCAGGCTGACATGGAGGATAAAGAGTTTTGTTTTCTTTTTTTCAGAGGCCCCCCATAAGACAATAGGAATGCAATTAGGCAGAGAGGGTCTTAATTAAATTTTCCATTTTTTAATTTTTCTGAACTTCAGGGGTGCTCATACGCCATATCAAAAAGGCAATAGTTAATGAGTGGAGGTGTCCCCTGGGAGCAATGCCACTAAAACAATTTGAGAAGCAGAGGCCCTGGGCCCCCATCTCCACTCCAGTCTGATAACCTGCCATGGCACAGAGGCATCTGTGAAGTTGCACGTCAGTGGAAAGAGGGAGACGCCTGTACCATCATAAGGGTGTGGAGCCCACACCTTCATCTTCGTGAGCCCATCTTCATGTGGCTGAATGGTAGCCCAGCTCAGGGCATAGAGGGGCCTCTGTCCTTTGCTGGGCTTTGTTTCCAGAGGCCATTCTTCATGATTTTACATGGCAAGTCCTAGAAAATTGGAGCAGGACAGAGGGAATATGAATGTATCCCCATCTGGCCTCCTTTTCTTACTGGTAGGGAAACAGACAAAGAGTGAGGAGGTCATTTATAGAATGTCACACACCTTGTGAGCTGCAGAGCCACAAGTCTTTCACCTGGGAAGATCCCAGGCTTCAGAATTAGACAGTCCTGGGTTTCAAAGTAGCTCTAATAACCATTAATTAAGTAATTACACAAATAAATGTAGTATTTGCCACTGTGGTCAGTGATTTAAATGAGATCTACTCAGAGCTATAAGATCTTATGGGAATTTGACGCAGCCACTGGTCAGAGAAGGTTCTAGAGGGCTATGGGTAAGGTCTACAGATAAAAGCAAGTTAACCTGCTAAGGAAGGGAGAGCTTGTTGGATGGATGGATGGTTTGCTGGGCGGATGACTGTGAGTGTTAGTTGAAGAGGTTGACTATTTCCCTACCTGCTCGCTCGCTCTCTCTCAGCCCAGGCACGCCTGCTGGTAAGTTGCTCAATCTGAAAGGGCATGAGGAAAGGAAGATCCCTTTCCCTGCCTATCAATTGTTTGAGTGCTTCACTTAAAGCTGAGCACGTGTTCTATTGAAGTGCTCACCTCTGTCCCTCTCCACTTCTTTGAACCATATCCCTGGTCCTTCGGAAAGGAAAATGCAAAAGAAAAAAAAGTGAAAGCAGGGTTAATCAGGCTGAAATGTAATGCGTCCCTCTGAAACTGAGAAGATGAGAAATTATACATGCTGATTTCATCCACTACTTAACTCAGGGGGTGACAGGCTGCAATTGAAGAGGCTTCAGCAGGTTAAATGCTACAAACCCTTGCCCAGGTTCTTAAGCCTCTCTCAGAAGCCTCTGAGACTGGTTGGTAATTTGGTGGTGTCATTTTAAATGACTCCTGGCCCTACCAGCTGCAGGGCCAGTTCCCAGTTAAAAAAAATTCCATTCTCTGTGAGAATGTGGCCTATTCTTTTCTTGTCTGGGGACCTAAGACTGTTAAGAGAAAAGAGGGTGGGGAGGAGAGGCTGCAAAGAAATAAAAGCAGGCCTGAATGGACTGTGTGCACTACAAACACCAAAGCTCCTCTTGACAGAGCTTCCTATTACTGGAATCAGAAAATAAGGGAAGGAGAAAACTAGCCTTAATTTGGCATTTACTGTGTACAGAGTACCTGCCATTCCTGAATTTATTGACGCCACACGTCTTCGTGACACAGCTGTCCTTATTCCCATTTGGCAGGTGGGGAAATTAGGCTAATTAATTTACCCAGCACAATGATGACAACAATGATGATGATGGAGATAAAAGCTAATATTTATGTGGCAGGCAGTATCATAAGCTTTTTATGTGTATTGGCTTATTTCCTCCTCACAATAACTCTATAGGATGGGCGCTGTCATAATCCACATTTTTCAGATGAGGAAAATCAGGTGTAGAAAGATTAAGTAACTTGCCCTTGGCTAGTAAATGGCAGCACTGAGATTTTTTTTTTTTTTTTTTTTTTTTTTTTTGAGACAGAGTCTCATTGTGTTGCCCTCGGTAGAGTGCTGTGACGTCACAGCTCACAGCAACTTCAAACTCTTGGGCTTAAGCAATTCTCGTGCCTTAGCCTCCCAAGTAGCTGGGACTACAGGTGCCCACCACAATACCCAGCTATTTTTTTGTTGCAGTTGTTTAGCTGGCCTAGGCCAGGTTTGAACCCGCTACCCTCAGTGTATGTGGCTGGCCTCAATGTGCTACGGGCGACAAGCCAGCACTGAGATTCAAACATAGGCAGATTGGCCCCAAAGCCTTAGCTTTTAAACACTAGGATGGAAGTTGGAAAGCAGATCTGAGTCTCAATATCACTGCCCTTTCAGACACACCCTGCCGCCCTGCTCCTTGAGAAGGATATTAGTATGATGAACAATATTATAAGTGACCATTTATTGGTTTTGTTTGTTTGTTTGTTTGTTTTTGAGACAGAGCCTCAAGCTGTCACCCTGGATAGAGTGCATGGCATCACAGCTCACAGCAACCTCCAATTCCTGGGCTCAAGCGAGTCTCCTGCCTCTGCCTCCCAAGTAACTGGGACTACAGGCGCCCGCCACAACGCCCGGCCATTTTTTGATTGCAGCCATCATTGTTGTTTGGCGGGCCTGGGCTGGATTCGAACCCGCCAGCTCAGGTGTACGTGGCTGGAGCCTTATCCCGTTGAGCCACAGGCGCCGAGCCTACAAGTGACCATTTATTGAGGAGTACTGGCCAGGGGTGGACACCTTTCTTGTTTCACATAGCGGTGTATTTAATTCTCACTGTCTCCATTGAGGTAGGTGGAAACTAAAGTTCAGAGAGGTCAAGTGATCTGCCCAGGGTCACACTGCTAAATGTGGCTGTGAGCCACTTTCTAAGCTACATGATTTCACTTGCCAGCGCATTTCGTTAAATTTACAAAATTATTCCCAGAGGCTTGATTTGTTGAATGAACAGAGTTTTAACAAATAGCGAGTGGCTTCTCTCAGCTGCTCTGTGCTGGACCAGGCATGAGACCACCCAACCCTGCTATGGGGTTGGGGTGAGGATCTGGCCTTGGTGCCTTCCTGCCTCCTAGCCTCAAAGGCCACAGCAGCTAGAAATAGTAGCACTTTGCCTCCCTCAACCCCATACTGGCTCCCTTTTGACTGAAGAAACAGCAGCCTCCACCTGCTCTAGTCAGATCTAGTTACCAGAGACTATCTCTATGATTATTGCTATTAATCTGGCACAAAGAAGGTTTGAAACTCTTGTTCCTGAGAAATAAAAGACCCCCCAAAGAGAAAGATCAATAACCATCAAAATTTTTGCTTTTGGAAGGCTTCAAGGAAGAAGTTGTGTTTTTTGGTCAAAGCAAGCCATTTGAATGTCACGTTTGTTCTGTCTCCATTTTCTTTTCTTCCAATAGTTTGGATCAAAATGATGATAAAATTGCTCTATTTTTAGGTAGTTTCAGCAGGTCCTTGACACAATGGATTAGCATAAATAAGTTATTTCCAAAGCCCCAAGTCATACATATATATATATGTATATGTACTTTCACAAGTAGCTATTGGCAAAATGATGGCAATTCTTTCATTGTACCTAATCAATAACATGTGCATCAAAAAAGTGCAATATGTATTAAATCCTGGCAAGAGGAACAAGCATTTAATGGAACCATTTTCCTACACTCTCCTGGAGAAAGGGGGGCAGGGAGAAAAGTGGGGAGAGGGAGAAAGGGAGAGAGAAGGAGGGGAGGAGAGACAGGTGAGGGTAAGAGAGATGAAGAGAGAGAGACAGAAAGGGAATGAGGGGCACAGAGGGAGAAGGGGAGAGAAACAAAAATAATCTTGTTCGTACTGTGAAAATATCCTCTTTCTGGCTGACTCATGGAAAGTGGCTCCTCGTAAAGGAACCCTCCAGTGAGAGTTTCAGAGATTCTATAGCCATGTATATATTAGGGTCAGAAAGAAAGAGAAAACAACATTTTTTGAACAGAGATAATCTTTGCAGGGCTTTACCCATGGATTTGCATCATCCTCCCAATTAATACAAAATCCCCCCATTTTATATTAATAGCTAAAGCAATGGAGGCCCAAGGCCCAGGAAAGGCTTGCCCAAGGTGATCTAGCCAGTTTTTATCAGAATCAGGATATGACCCCAGATTGGAATAATTGCAAAGTTTGATATCTACTTTCTGTACTACTTTTGTTTTTTGCCTGAGCTATGTCAATGATCCCTACCTTATTTTCTGATCCGAGGAGGAGGAAAATACTGACAAGTCACCAGTGAGAGTGACCAGTCATTGACTAAGATATAGCTCTGTCTCTCTGGCAGAGCTGTGGAAGGAATGTTTGGACTTTTCTGTAGTGGCTTGCATCATTCATTCACCCACCATTTACTGCAGTGTGATTTCTGCTGTATCTAGATCTCTTTCAGCTGGGGGCCTAGAAATACGGGGGGAATAAAACACATCCCGTGTCCTCAAGAAGCTCACTGTGAATTGTGGGAGAGACAGGGAAGTTGACTGCCAGACACAATACAGTGGAGCAGCACTGAGTGTGGTGGGATTGACATCTAATGTCAGGGCCAGAGGTGAAAACTTCAATTCACCCTTGAAGCCTGTGGATTGCCTCTGGAGCAGAGAGGCTGACAGAGCAACTGTGAGAGTGTAAGGGACCAGCACAGCTTACGTTCCCCATCATCCTCACTCAGGGCACCCCCTTAACCCAGGGCACGAGCACCAGCTGTAGGAGCTGCTGTGGTCCTTACATTGTGTGAGCCACTCTGCCACCACCTGTAAACTGCACAGTAGGAGTCACATAAGGAACATGCAGCCAAAAGGGACGTTCCCCTCACAGTGCGGCAAATGCCCAGGGAAAGTCACACCAAGGGTCTGTGGGCCCGAGCAGCCTGGGCCTTCATCAGGAAGGTGACCTGGAGAGGGCTGCCCCTGAGAAGACCTTGGAGTGTGGCTAGGAAGCCCTGCACCTCCACTACGGAGGCCCTGCATTGTTAGCGGGGATCTTCCCACTGAGTCAGCACTGGGGTAGGGGTGGGGTATAGTGGAAAAGCCAGGTCTACAAAATGGGCAGACAAGTGCCTGGTGTGCACATCGTTTTAGAGACCAAACAAGTTAGTAATTTAGAGGCTCTAGTGCAGTGATTTTCAACCCATGTGCCATGAGGATCTTCGGAGTACCACAGAAATGTTTAAAGATCATTAATTAAATTAGTTTTGAAGGAAGTTCAAAGCACGGTTATTCATTACTTTTTGGAGGGAGGACAGAGTCTCACTCTGTCACCCACAATAGAGTGCAATGTCATCATAGCTCACAGCAACCTCAAACTCTGAGACTTAAGTGATGCTCTTTGCCTCAGCCTCCCAAATAACAGGGACTACAGATGCCCACCACAACGCCCAGCTATTTTTATAGACGGGGTCTTGCTCTTGCTCAGGCTGATCTCAAACTCCCGAGCTCAAGCAATCTACCCATCTTAGCCTCCCAGAGTGCTGGGATTACAGACATGAGCTACCAGAGCTGGCCATTTTACTCTTTTCCTTGATCAACATAATTTAAATGCCACGGAAGTTCAACTATGGGTTCAAGACTGCCATAAGATAAAAAAGGCTGAAAAACACTGCTCTAGTGTGATAGCCACTAGATTCCGTGGCTCTTGGTTATGTGAAGTGTGGCCAGTCCACCTTGAGATTTTCTATAGGTGTAAAATGCATAGCAGATTTGAAGCGTTAGTACCAATAAAAAAGATGTAATATTTCTCATCATTTTTATGTATGAAAATATATAATTTCACATATAAAACTTTATATATAATTGTTAATATTGATTACATGTCAATAATAATACCTTGAATATACCATTTTCAATAAAATCTCCTATTAAAATTAATTTTATCTGTTTCTTTTTACTTTCAAAAATGTGGCTACTAGAACATTTTAAATCACTGATGTGCCTGGCATTGTATTTCTCTTGGACAGCGTTGGTCAAGATTGGGATCAGCAAACTGCAGCCCAAGGTGTAACTCTACCCAGCATCTGTTTTTAAGGCCCATACACTAAGGGTAGTTCTTACATTTTAAATGATTGGGGTGGGGATCAGAAGTAGAGTGATGATTTGTGACATATGACAATCATGTGTGTCCATAAATAAAGTTCTGTTGGAACTCAGCCATGCTCATTTGTTTCCACATTGCAGTGGTAGAGTTGTGTCCTCTGCCAGGGACCCAGCGCTGCTGCAGCAGAGAACTCCCCATGTGTCCTTGGAGTCCCTGCTTCTGCCCCATTACCTTTGCTCACAATGGCCCCTCTGCCTGACTGCTCCCCTCCGCTTCCCATGTCCCCCATCCTTCAAGACTGAGCTCAATGCCTCTTTCCTCAAGAAAGAATATCTTTCTCCTCCAATTCCTCGATACCAATAGGTGCTTGAGGCAAGTTATTCAACCTTTCTAAACCTCAGTTATCCCATCTGTAAAATAGGAATGATAAAACCTACTCCCTGGAATCATAATAGAGATTAAATAATGTGTGGTGCCTATCACACAGCAAACACTCATTAAGTATTATTGCTGTTGCTGTTATCATTGCTTGAATGTATCGTATGAAATTTAACACATCCTAAACTACCATGAACTAAAATGAAACATGAACTAAAATAATTCCAACCTGGCTTTTTTCTCCTTGAGAACATGCAGAACACCCTCTCCCATCCAAATCCTCAGCCTGGACCTGGGAGGCCTTAGGAAATATTTGTGGCACACACACATACGAGTATCTCCCTTTCATGATACACAAACAACAGATACATATACACCTCTTCTTCGTTCTCCCACCTCTGCCCCGTCTCGGCCACTGTCCTCTCCTGCCTGGATTGCTGTTTCTGACTTCTCTTCCCACAGTCATCTTCATCCCTCCTTGTGTCAAATGTTTGACAATCAGTTCTCCAACAGGGAAAAATATGTCCTGATTTTTAGTGTTGGCCAGTTTCTATGGTGTAAATATTCCCACCATGGCTGATTTCAGGCTGCCAGCATGATGTCACCAGATATGAAGTTAGAAGAGATCTGAGTTATCGACCCTATCACGCTGGGCAAATCAACTTCAGCACACACCACCTCCAACTCACTGTCGCCTCCACCATTGCGATGACCTTCACACAAGCGCTCCTATTTATTGCCCACCAGTGGCCTCCTATTGAAAATAAAGTTCTCAAACCTTGTTATGACTGACCTTCTATGCTTATCCTCACCACAGGTGTCCCTTCATCCTTGCACCTCAAACAGGCCGAGCTCTCCCTACAGACCCGCCCAACCCCACCTGAGAGCCAGTAGTGCTGTCTTTGTTTTCTGCCATTAGCTCCACCTCCTTCTCTCCACACCTGCCCCCAGCATGGTAGGTCATCAACCTACCGAGTTGTCAACACCTGACTCCCCACTGCAGTATCAGCTCTGATAGGTGGGAGCCATGGCTGTCATGTTCATCACTGTGTCCGCAACACCTGGCCCAGAGCTTGGCAGATATGTTTCTGGAACAGGTGATGGAATTTAGAGAAGCCTCATTAGAAGGTAGCAGGTGGCCCCACCTGGTTGTTTGACTTCTGTCTCTGGTAGGATTTAGATACCCAGGACTTGCTTGCATTAAAATGTCATGGTTTTCAAGCTCTCCTAATGAAAAGAACTTGGAATTGCTCATAATGTAATTTTGCTGCTGGGAGCTCTGAGGCTAGCTAACCCTTGAGGGGCTGTAGGTGGTGCTCAGAAAAAGCAAGAGCCAATGGCTGGGGGTTTCCTTCACCAAAGACCAACCTTATATTAATTTTTCAGGAAGAAATTTGTCACAACAAAGGGTCACTTACCTAATTTGTAATGGGTATTTGGGGGCAGATATGGTGCTTAACATCTCAGCTCAAAGCCTCTTGGGGCTGCAATATTTAGTGCCAGGAATTGAAAATAACTTGTTATTCATACTTTGCTAAATCCTTGTAATCACATGCATTTTCCTAAAAGTCTGAGTGGCAATCCCGTATTTATCCTGCAATCAAAGCCATTGTGGATTATCAGGTAAATACCTCATTAGGAAGATTTTAAAACATGTCTCCCAATGGTTTTTGTTTTCCTCTTAAAAAACAACTAAATTTTAAAGAAAAAGCAGTGTGTTTATTGTGTTGTAAATGCCTCTAGCTGAATAATTTTGAGTAGCTCTATCAAATCCACTTGAGAAAAGCAATGTATAAGGCAGTAAATTAGAAAGATTGATATGTTTTTCCCAAATATAGGACAACTCATATAGTTGGCAGGACCACTGGTGCAAGAGTCAGACTGGGCCGGGGTTAAACACTCAAGCTGGCATTTACAAATGGGTGGCTTTAGGCCACTGTGTGATTTGAGCCTCAGTATTCTGTTAAATTGGATTTATAATACCTTAAGGAGTTGCTGAGTTAAATTAGATCGTGCAGATGCCATGTAACAGATGTTTAATAAGTGCTCACTAGTTTTGTTGTCAATGTTATTAATAATACCATAAAATATTTTATGGCCCACCAATAAATTGGCCTTGTTCAGATTTTTACTATAGCTTTTCCATACCTAGGAGAATTTTAGTTAGATTTGTATGAATTTTGAAGTCGCTGCTGATAGAGATAACTTGGGCAGGGAAAAAAAGTGGTAAGATTATGGGAGAACAAGAAGAGAGATGTACAGAGAGGAGCCCTCTTCCCCAGCTAGGCATCCACAGCAGACTCATGGGGAAGATAGAGTGTGCGGAGATAAGAGGAAGGAGACAGGGTTCTGAGATGCAAGTGCATGTGGTTTGTGGACACAGGGACCATGTCTGTCCCATTTAATGCTTTCACCCCATTGTCAAGCAGGTGCAAGCTCTGGCACGTGTAGTTATGAAATGTGTGTGTGTTTAACAAATAGTTTCTGTGCTAGTGCTGAGAATACCCGTCCTTCTGTTTCATAGATGGTGCTTGAAAAATAACTGCTGAGTGATGTCATAGATAAGGGCCACCCAAAGCATTTTTCCATCTCAATTAGAAAAGTAACCTTTCATCTCTGTTAACATGATTAAAATTCATGGGTGGTAACCAAACAACTCTAGGTGAAAACATCACAATCATTAAACATTAAAATAAAGTACCATACTCAAGGGAAAAAAATGCCTTTGACATGTATATTTCTTGCAAAGAAGTAGCTGAAGTCACCTGGCAAAGATGGATATAAGAGATGAAATGTATAGCACACATGACATAAAAATAAATGAAGAAAATAGCTTTTTAAAATGAATGAGTGTGATCTCTTAATTTTTGCTTTGTTTAGTAAAACAACAAGCAAAGATTTCATACGTTTACTCATAACCTTGATCTTGAGCTCCTATTTTTTTCCCAAAATAATTATTATGATAATTGTATCTTACGAAAGTCTGCTATGTCCAGACACCGTGCCAGATACTTTACACACATTGTCACATTGACTCTGGGAGATGAGTGTTTCATTCCCATTTTTCAGATGAGGAAACATTAGTTAAGTGACAAGTTCAGAGAGAGCTGGAATGTAAGTAAACTGTAGCCAGACTGCACAGCCGGTAAGCATCAGAGCCACAGGTCAAATTCAAGTCAGTCTCATTTTGAAATCCATAGTCATTACATCACAAGTTATTTTCTGATAATGGTTACATTTCCCAAGTTCATATTTTTTCTATCTTCATATTGGGAGAAGAAAACCTCACATCAAGATGAGTTCTAAACTCAAGTACCTGTCAGGCAGGTAGAGCAAGTAGGTTAGGTGGGGACTGAGGCAACGAGAATGTACAATGTTGACTGCCCCACTGGGGGCTGCCACTCAACTCCAGGACGTGGTGGTCTGAAAGGAATTTGGGTGTTTTGTCATTACTCCTTTTATTGTTCCAAGAGAAACTGGAAGTCCAGACTTGTATGTGAAACTTTATGATTTTAGCATATTATCAATTAATTTGATTGAAAGGAAAAACTATCCCAGCTAACAGAACATGTCAGGAGCTGCAGTCCATCTGTGTGGGCAGTGTCCAGCCTTCCACGATCTGGTCATGATGCTCATCAGACTAACCACCAAGTGGCGATGTGCTTGCTGCAATACTATTGCCATTGCTGACAGTTTTAGAATTCTCTGGCATGAATGTTCTTTGAACAAGGAGAAGGGCCACACTTAGAAATCAGTCTAATAATAACAGTTAATGCTCATTGACTACTATGTGATTCCATTCAATCCTCCAACACTTCCATGGGATATTCTCATCCTTTTCTTACAGAGAGAGAACAGTTTCAGAGAGGTTGAGACTTACCTAGGGTCACAGAGTTAAGAACTGGCAGAGCAGAACTTGAACCCAGGTCTGCCTGGCTTCTAAATGTGCTCTTAACCTTGGCATTGTACTTTCTCTCACACACTCTGTAAATATTGAAGAGCTGCCCCAGGCATAGCTTTGTTCAGTACCTGTTGTTCCCTGGGATTGGATGTCAGAGTGTGGGAATTTGTACTGGAAATGAACACCTTGCTTAGAAAAGCATCAGTCTTCCAAGTAAAGTGCTTTGTGCAACATAAAAACTTCAATTTAGCTCCATTATATTTTAGGTCCATGAGGGATAGATTGTAGTTCCTGCCTTCCTGCTGATTTGAGCATCCTATTTACGTGTATATGATACATATTAGATGGTGTGTTTTGCAGAATTAGCTCCCTGATGAACAGGTATTATTTCCCCCTCTGCTGACATGCGGCAGCTGTCTGCACTCGCTGTGTTCATGCCTCTGCACCTGAAACTGGAATGCGGGAGAAATGGTGCAAAACTCAACAGTTCCACATCCTGCCTTCAAGCTCAAAAATTTATGAGACCAGGTCCCCTTTGCTACTTATTAAGGGAACTTGGGCAACCATTTCATCAGCCTTGACCTCAGTTTCTTCATCTGTCAAGTGAGAATGATCCTTTATCCTAACTGGATGCAGGGATCTTGTCTAGAAGATCTCTTGCGATACATCTGGTTTATCTCCAACTTCTGTGACTCTTGAAATCTCTGAGTATGTGCTAAGTGTCGAGGTACCCAGGGCCTAATTTTTAGACTGGGCTTATAAGTAAGTGTATGTCCAGCGTCTGTGCTACAGGTTTTGTTTTTCTAGGCAGCTAACCAGTTATCCTGGCACCATTTATTGAATATTCTTTTCCCCATTGATTGGACTACCACTTTCATAAAATCCCAAATACAAAAGGCCTTTGTACCCTCTTCTGTTGCTGTATTTATCTGTCTATACCACACTGTTTAAGAGACAGAGCTGGAAATCTGGATGAGCAGCTGTCCTTTCCTTCATCTTCTTTTTCCAAGTAGGCGATTTGTGCCAGTCAGGGTCTCAGCACTTTCAAATGGGTGACAAAGAGAGTTAACAAATGTACTATTGGCAAAGGTGTGGGTAAGGAGAGGGACCCAAGACTAACACCAGTGGGGAGCTGTTTGCACCCTGTGCGTAAGGAGTGAGGGTAAGACACAAGTTTTGGAACCCGGGGGAAGTAGCTGGATAGGGATCTGGTGAAGGGTTGAAACCCACAATGGCACAATTTGGTTTGTACTTGAGAAATGATATTCTGATATGGTGGGAGTGGGAACTAGTTTCACAGAGGACTAGATATGGGGCTTGGTAAAAATAAATACTCTTAATCTTTTTTATTTTCATTTTTATTTTTATTTTTATTTCATTTCTTTTGAGACAGAGTCTCATTATGTTGCCCTCAGTAGAGTGCTGTAGCATCATAGCTCACAGCAACCTCAAACTCTTGGGCTTAAGTGATTCTCTTGCCTCAGCCTTCCAAGTAGCTGGGACTATAGGTGCCCACCACAATGCCTGGCTATTTTTTTGTTGTAGTTGTTTAGTTGGGCCAGGCCGAGTTTGAACCCACCACCCTTGGTTAATGTGGCTAGTGCTGTAACCACTGTGCTATGGGACCCAAGCCTTTATTTTTATTTTTATTCTTTTAATTCTTTATTAAATCATAACTATGTACATTAATGCATTCATGAGGTACAATGTGCTGATTTGATAAACAATGTGGAATGCTTACATCTAACTGATTAACATAACCATCTCCTCACTTACTTATTTGTTATGGCAAGACATTCCTACTCTAGTCTTTTTTTTTTTTTTTTTTTTTTTTTTTGAGACAGAGTCTCACTTTGTTGCCCTCGGTTAGAGTGCCGTGGCCTCACAGTTTACGGCAACCTAAAACTCTTGGACTTAAGAGATTCTCCTGCCTCAGCCTCCCAAGTATCTGGGACTACAGGCGCCCACACAGCACCCAGCTATTTTTTGTTGCAGTTGTCATTGTTGTTTAGCTGGCCTGGGCCGGGTTTGAACCCACCAGCCTCGGTGAATGTAGCTGGCACCGTGACCACTGTGCTAAGGGTGCCAAACCCATACTTTATTCTTAATAGTTGAGAAATGTATCATCATTGAGACTGAGTCTTACTTTGTCACCCTCCGTAGAGGGCTGTGGTGTCACAGCTCACAGCAACCTCAAACTCCTGGGCTCAAGTGATTCTCTTGCATCAGCCTCCCTAGTAGCTGGGACTACAGGTGGCCACGATGCCCAGCTCTTTTTTTTTTTTCCTTTTAAGCAGGCCTGGGCTGGGTTCGAACCACCCTGGGAGCATATGGCTGGACCTCTAACTGCTCCGCTATAGGTGTCCTAACCACTGACCTACAGGGACCCCCAAGTACTCTTAGTCTTGTAAATCTGATATGTTACATTTACTACAGTAGACGCAAAGGATCCCTTTTCAGCTAAATATGCCAGAAGCTGGGAGTTTGTCACTGAGTTTCTCAAGCTGCCCTAGTTTCCTCAGAGGCATAGCACTGACATTATGCCTGTCAGATCTTATACCTCCACCCATGTCACTCCAAAAGCCCAGCATCTTTGCCTTGAACATCATCTGGATCTGACATCTGGGTCCTGGGATCAGCGCCACCAGCATCATCTCACCACGTGGTCACAGGTACCTGCTGGGCCTCAGATGCGCGCAGCCACACAGGGCTCCGTCAGTGACCAGGCTGTGATACGCACAGTAGTTGGCTCGGCTCTATCACAGGCCTGGCAGGAACTGAGCAGGGCAGGACAGGCAGGGAAAGATTATTTAGGACAGTTTTTAGTCTGTTTGGCACACGTTGGGTTTGAGACGTTTCATTTGACATATTGTGTGTTGTAGATGTAAAAGAGTTAAATTTAATAAGAAACTCCTCCCTTTAAGGTGGTATCTCAATATATAACAAGAAAGTCTTATTTTTAGCTGGTTTAATTCATCAAAGTTACCCTTAAATAAAATCTTGAGAGAATTGGGTGTTCACATGGCTAAAAATCTGATAGCCCATTCAAATACGGAATAGACCCGTTCATTGTAACTGGGACTTGCTTCTGTACTTGAAGTGGCATCTCCTGGCACAGACATCAACTCTTCAGCCTTATTTTACTTCCTTGATTTTGAAGGAAAGTAAGTGGCTGGTGCTGCATCGTCTTACCTGATCCGTGGTCAACTGACTACAATCTCGGCCAAAGACAAAGCCTCCTGCCAAGGAAGAGGTTCTCTGTGTGGACAGGTTCAACAGACTGATCCCAAGTGGAAAGAAATGTCCTATGTATTTGCGTTTCATTCACATATTCTTTCTCTCTGCCTTACCACATAAGTTATTAGGATTTTAGTGAAAACATTTTAAAACTTACCTATTGAACAAGTGTTGTTTTGAAATTAGTTTAACAAAGCTTTCGTCACATGCCCAGCACAGTGTGAGGAACCAGGATGCAGAAATGGAAAGACACAGCTCCTGCCCTCATGCAGTTGACAGAGAAATGAACTGACATAGAGCAGGATAAATACTGTCATCCGATGGCACAAGGGACTGTGGGGCCCATCGGAAAGACGCTGTGGCTCTGTAATGAAGAACTTGATTAGAGGAGGGATGTTCTTTGTGTTTGAAGAAGCTTTCATGATGATGATAATTTTTATCTAAGTGAGAATAGAGAGGGAGGTACAAAATTTTGTGAAAGTCTGATCTCCAGTCTTCCTTCTCTGTAGGTACCTACCTTGATTTTCTCTGTGCATCTGTTCCCACCCTACCCCCAGGACTCAGCATTTCCTAGTAGACTTGTCCTATTTATTTTTATGTAATTTGGGGATTTTTTTGCTATGCTTTTATTATGGAAAATTTCACATTTATGCAAAATAGAAGCTAATATGGTAACACCCTATCCCTGTACTTACTACCCAGCTTCAACAATTATCAATATCTGATTATTGGATTATTTTGAGTCAAATTTCCAGATATCATACATCATATTATTTCATCTGTGAATACTCTGGTGCATATCTGTTGGGGGGTCCCAATTCTCAAAACCCAGTTGACCTGGTTCGATCACTTGGCAACCAAGCCATGGCAGTAATTGAAAGCAAAAATGAGTGAAAACTGAAAATAAAACTGGAGCAGCACAGGCAGTGTGGACAGAAAGTAAAAGTCACCTGCACAAGTTTCAGGGTAACAGAGAGATTTTATTTAGGAAGAACAAAGAGAAAGATTGGGCCAGACATAATCCTGGCTGTCTGGGAGGCCAAAGTGCTTGAGTTCAGGAGTTCAAGACCAGCTGAGCCAGAGTGAGACCAGGTCTCTAAAAAACTAGCCAGGCATTATGGCGGACACCTATTGTCCCAGCTACTTGGGAAGCTGAGGCAAGACAATTGCTTGAGCCCAAGAGTTTGAGGTTACTGTGAGCTGTGATGTCATGGCATGGCACTCTACTGAGGGTGACAAAGTGAGACACTGTCTCAAAAAAAGAAAAATACGAAGAGAAAAAGTTTAGAGTACTTCCGAAGAGAGCTGAAAGTGTGTAGCTCTTACGGAGGAGAAAAGGTAAGGCCTACAGGACATAACTAGTCTTCTTTTTGAAACTGGCTACAACTCTTTCTTTGGCCTCTCTGTGGCCTCCAGGCAGTATTGCCTTTCCTATTGGCCATTGATCGTCTCTTTCTATTGGTCGTTGGTTACTAGGTTACTTCATACCCACATTGTTCTGGGTCCTACAGACTTCCTGCTTCAGCAGGCCAGGTTTCCTCCCACTCCCCTCCAGGCCCTTTTCTTAGTGTCCCTTCTCAGTATCTCTAAAAAATTAAGATTTCCCTATCTTGGGGGGGAAAAACAAAAACAAAAACACCCAAACCATGATCATGCATGACTAATTAGCAACAAGTCCTTAACACCATTAGTTATCCAGTCAGCATTCATGGTACCCTGATTGTCTTGTACGGTTTTACAACAAGTTTTGAATATTCTTATGCCAAAAAAAGAAAATATGCCTTTTTATTTAAAAAAGACAGCTGGCAAAAATACATACAAATACAATGAAAAATAAACACGTTTTATTTTGACTGTATTATTATTAATATCTAGCACAGGGCCAGACCTATAATGGATGTTAGTTAGTATTTATTGAATAAAAGGAGGGAAGGAAGGAGAGAGGAAGGGAAGAAGTTGGGAGGTTAGGAAAGCAGGAAAGGAAGGAGGGGGGAGGGGGGCAGGCAGGTGAGAACGCTCAGCCTCATTACCCCCATCAGTTCAAATGCAGCCTTTTACAAACCATAATGGGGTAGTCTTGTGCTCACACTGTGTGTACAGTTTGTGTCCTGCTTTCCCCTGCATTTTCATCAAACCGGTGGGTAACTGGCAGAGCTACCTGCCTCTGCTTCCTGTCCTAAGTCCTGAGAGTGCCCAGCCCTGGCCACAGCCTGGCCCAGAGCTCTCCGGGGGACAGAGAGAGCTCTCCTCTCAGGCTGCCCAATAATCATGGTTTTCTGGGCCTCTGAGCAACAAGATATAATACTGGCATTTACTCCGTTGGCACGGTGCTGAAGGTCATTTCAGAAATATCTATCGTTTAATTTCCTGAAATTGTCGAGCCCATGTTGTGGGGGAGCAGGGAGAGTTTGCTAAGTAGATGAAGAGCTAATAATTCTAAGGCGTTTGGGGAGATTCTTCATCTAGCAGGAGTGCTGTGAGATAGCCCTGATTTTATCAAAGCCCAGGGCCCTTAGGAGGAGAGTGCTGTAAAGGAGAGAGAGTCCTGGGAGTGGCCCCGGATCATGGTAAATAAGGCTTTGGGCATGGTAATTACTGTGTTAACATTTCAAAGTGGAAACATTTCCATTCCATTTAGCCTATTTCCATCTCTCAGTTAACCTAATGCACAGTGATACACGTGAGCTATTTTGATGTTCCCGGAATTGAGTGTTCTTGTGGCATGTCTTACAGTGCTTATTTACCCATAAAAACACACTGTACTTGGACAGCCATTGGTAGAAGTGGGCAAGATAATTTAGGGGTTATCAACCAAATGCATAAATTTAACCAGAAAAAATTGTCATCAGTTACACTTACTTTCTCCCTCTTTCTTAGGAAGGATGGAGACACTTTATACAAGGGGATTATTTTTAAAATTATTTAGTATCTGCTATCTCATGGACAGCACTTTGTGCTGTACCAGTAGGACTTGGCTGTCTAGTTTCCCCCATAAACTGGTTTCCCACTGCTAAGTCAGTGGGTTATGGGCAGGGTAGGGTGCCACCGAGGTCAAGAGCTGGAATCTTGACAAAGACACATTTGGAAGACCCTGGGCCCTCATAATTTGGTTGAGGCAGGATGCTATGTGTGAGTGGATGACACACACAGGTGGATTTATGCTGGCCTCGAGCTATTCCCGGGACCTGACAAGGGACAGACTTGTGCATCTTTATAAACAGCTCTCTCTCAAGTCACATTCATATCAGAGCCAGCTATGAAAGTGGCCTTGGGACAGGAGAAATATTCTGAACCAAATCTGCAATCTGAGTATCTCTGAAGACAACCTAAAAGAGTGTGTCACATTTGAGAACATGCCGTTGTTGCAGGAAGACAAGGCCCAACGGAGAGAAAGAGCCCCCAAACACCATGTTTATAAGAGGAAGGGCTTTATTCACCAGCTGGGAGCTTACGGCATAGAAGAATTCCAAATGGCCGCGCTCTCTGTCTAGCTAGATCTTCCCTTTTTTATAGACAATCAAGAAGTTCCACCCCACAGGTACCCTTCTCATTGGCCAGTTTGAATCAAGCGGGAGATGCTAGTCCAGCCCCCGGAGAACTACAGGATTTCACAGAACTTGGAAATTTCCAAGTTCCAGGAAGTTACAAATTCCTAGGGGCTGAGTCACCATGGAGAGGACCCTGCAAGTGTATCCTTGTGCTCTCCTTGAC
This sequence comes from Perodicticus potto, assembly GCA_963574655.1. Lineage (NCBI taxonomy): Eukaryota > Metazoa > Chordata > Mammalia > Primates > Lorisidae > Perodicticus > Perodicticus potto. The sequence goes on along the minus strand of CAUYRH010070856.1, from coordinate 9,555 downwards.
AAAAACTGTTCTCCCAGACCTCACCCTTCTCGGGTATCCTCTCTCAACCTACGCCCAGGAGTTGGGGGTTGCTGTGAGCTGTGTGACACCACGGCACTCTACCAAGGGCAATAAAGTGAGACTCTGTCTCTACAAAAAAAAACAAAAAAACAAGAAGTTAGAAAGGAATACAGAAAAGCACCAGAGCGTCAGAAAAGAGGAAAGAATTGAAGAACTCTCCACGTGGACTCTTTTATCTAAGGGGTTTAAATCTAGAGGATTACACATGGCTGGCAGCTGGTAACAAATGAATGAATGTAGTTCCTCCTTCAGTAGAGGGCAAGGTTATCAGGTCCTTTACAGTCTTTGTCCCTGAGAAGGGATTAGGGTGTGTGCTTCTACCAAGATGGAACAACCCCAAAACCTTCATAGGCTGCTTTGTTCATGATCATATCAGAGCCCAGAGGGTGTGTCCTGAAAAAGGCGGTCTGCTTGTGCCTGGAAATGGGGGTCTGACTTCTGAGCTCACCTGGGCCTAGAGAATGGGGGACTCCATGTCTAGCCCTGCCTGTTGGAATCCTGTATCACCATCATTGCCACCACCAGCTTTATAAAGGTGTAACCCAACAAAATCTTCTCTCCACCAAGACTTGTCCCTCTTATTGTTTTCACAGGCACTTCCCTGACTCATGGTGTGGGATACTTTTAGAAACTCACCTGACACTTCTGCATAGGCAGCCTAGAAATGGGGGGGAGGAGAATTTGTCCTAAGTCAATTAATGCCCAATGTAGGAAAATGTGATTTTATGCTCCTATCTTTGTTGCTGAGATAAAAACTTCTGAGATACATCATATACATTCGTTCAGGAGGTTTGGTGGGATCCAGCACAGTGGTCAACTGTGGTGAGGAATCTTGAGAATAAATACTTATTAGTTTCCTTCTTATATGTTTTGGACTCACCAGACTCCATTTCTGTTCCGTTACCAGAATTTCTTCCTCAGTAGGTTCTTGGTCTCAGGGATTTGAAGCATGAACCCATGGATCACAGATCAGTGGCAAGACAGGATTTTATTAGACGGAAAGGAATACAGAAGGAGTAAAATGTACTAGAGCTTCTGGCAAAGGGGAAGACCTGAGTTGGGAGTCTCTCTATGTCTAGAGGTCTCTATATTACATTTTTGGCCAGGACTTGGTGGGTGGAAAAACATCTTTTCAATGAGCACATTAACAAATGAATAAAATGCACTCCCTCCTCCAGTAGGGCAAGCTTATTAGTTCTTGGCAGTTTTTGTCTCTGATGGAATTAGGGTGTGTCTCCTACTCACACCCAGACCGTGTCTCAGGCTACTTTGTTCCTGATCTTGTTAGAACCCAGAGGGTGTGGCCTGGAAAAGGCAGCCTGTTTGTGCCTGGAAATGGGGACCTGATTTCTGAGCTTATCTGGGTCTAGAGAATGGGGGAATCCCTGTCCAGCCCTGAGTAGGGGAATCCTGTACCAGTTCCATGGAATCTCTTCTTAAATTTAACTATAGCACTCCTGTAGTCTGTTGTTAGAGAATCTTCTTTTCACGGGGAGTATAGACTAAGGCATGTGTTTTCCACATGCACACCCTTGATCCATTTTATAAATACTACTAGATCAGGCTTCAGGAAATGCCATATTTAACATCATTGTCGGTGTAGAAAAATGGCTATATTCTCCCCCTCCATCAAAATAGATATGATGCCCTAATGTGTACAACTAACAGGAATTTAAATAATTCTAACATTTATTACTAGTTATGCCAAGTTTGTAATGTCTGTTACTTATTTCTAAAGATTATATTTTCTCCCCCAATGATAACATTTAAAGGCAAGAAATGAATTATTTGATTATTTTTTTCTCACATGTATGTAGAATGTTCTCTTACATTAGGCACTAATATAAGAGAAGAATGTGTATACCTATATTTCTTTTTGAGATCGTCTTACTCAGTCACCCTGGGTAGAGTGCTGTGGAGTCATAGCTCACAACAAACTTTTCTTGAGCAATCCTCTTGCCTCAGCCTCCTGAGTGGCTGTGACTACAGTTGTATGCCATGCTTGGCTAGTTTTTCTGATTTTTTAACTTTTTAAATAGAGATGGATGGGGTCAGGGTCTCAGTCTTGCTCAGGCTGGTTTCAAATTTCTGAGCTCAAGCAATCCACCTGCCTCTGCCAACTGTGATGAGTGTTGGATTACAGTCATGAACGACCACACCCAGCGTAGGAACTAATAATTTTTGATAAACTTAATTGAGTGTCAACTTTTGAAGGAAGACTGTAAATTTCTAAATCTTATCAAAAACACATAACTTGGAGAAATACAACTTTGGAAATATATCATAAAATTGTTTGTACCCCTACAGAGCTCTTAAAGATCTTCAGCTCCTACATTTAGACTTCTATTAATTCTCAGAAGCAAATAAAGATTAGTTAGTTATCATATCAGACGGGATGATAGCAAGAGAAAAAATGCCTTTCCATTAGACAGAGTTCCACAATTAAATTCAAATATGAAAATGTTTCAGAAGTATCTCTGGGATATATAAAGAAGAAAGTCATTTCACATAAAATCTTTCTTCAGAATTTATATTTGAGAACCATTGTATTCTTAGTTAAAAATCATTCTTTAAAATGTCTTACCATATCTAGGTATTGCATTAAAAAAGACATCAAATTTTTAAAATTATCATTTCTCTATTAAATAAAATCCAATGATCCCACTTTTTCAAAACTCTTAAATTTAACACAGGGGAGCTATGCCAGTAAAAAAAGAAATGACTTCGGTATTATGATTACAGATTTTATAAATATTTTTAATTTAATATGTCTTTTCTCTAATAACTAAAAGTAGAACAGTAAAGTATAAATACTTTTTTATTTTATATTTAAATGTTATTCTGACAATATCAATTTGATATGGCTTCGGATTCCTACAAGGGCCATGTAGACAAGTAAATATGATTTATTTATTATTTATTTATTTATTTTTGAGACAAAATCTCACTCAGCCACCCTGGGATTGAGTGTCACAGCATCGTAGCTCACAGCAACCTCAAATTTCTGGACTCAAGCAATCCTCTTGTCTCAGACTCCTGAGTAGCTGAGACTACAGGCATCCACCACCATGCTCAGCTAGTTTTTCTGTTTTTAGTAGAGACAGGGTCTCACTTCTCACTTTGCTCAGTCTGGTTTCCAACTCCTGACTTCAAGCATCCACCCACCTCAGCCTCCCAGAGTGCTTGGATTAGAGGTTTGAGCCACTGTGCCCAGCCAGTACAATGTTTTTAAAGAACACAAATTAAATTCAACCAAAATTATACATATAAATTATATCAATGTCTGTTTTTGAGTACCTCATTTTCTTTAGCATACAAACATATAATAATAGATATAACAATAGTTACTTGATAATAGGTTTTCATGGAATTTTATTTAACATTATGCATTTTGTTGCCTTATATTTATTAACTGTTGTCATTGTTATTTTCCTTTTTGATTCCTGTAGTTTCATTTTTAAATGCTAATTAAAGGAAAAATAAAACTTTTCCAACAGAAATAAACTAAGTTCTGAGATTCCAGGCTAACTACCAACTCATTTGACACCTTTGTTATCTTTGATGCTTCTTCAATAGGGCGCTGGGACATGCATAAGTCATGGACAAAAGAAATATTGAATAAGCCCAAACTACCTGCCTGACCACAGGGAGATAACTTTGTGGTTAACATACATATTTAATCATGAAACCAAAGGTATTAAAATCTACTAAAGGATACACTTGTTCACAGTCCTTCTTTCAATCAGACTCAAGTAAAAGGTAAAAAGCATCTATCATGTCTAGTAAATTGTGACTGTCCAGCTCACTAAATTGCTTGAAGAATATACTTTAAAATTAGATAGAAAGGAGAAATGTATAACTGCAAAATATCAGGGTGTTTATGAATAAAGCTATCTCCCCTTTCCAGACACCGTAGATCTTTAGAGTTTGAAATAAACTTAAATATAACAGGAAAGCATTATATACATTTCAAAAAATTAGAAAATAAAAAGGGCATAAATTTCCTCAAACACGTAAAGGTGACAAAACTTGAAAATTCTGGAAATATACATGCTCATAAATCTTCACATAAGAAAGGGCACCTTCACATTATAAGAATATCTGGAATATCAACTATACAACATGCTGGAGATTTTCAGCTTTAAATTCATCATCAATTAGAAATACTATGTTTTAAAATGGAATTTTCAATTAGAAGGGAACTTAAAAACCTAGTCTTTAAAATAATTTGAAATCCTTATTTCCATCTATACAAATTGAAGCATTTCAAATTTTCCTTATTTGAGGAAAATGATACATAACATATTTATACCTTTTGTAGAATACAAATTTCATGATGCAAACACGAGCTCGTTATTTCAGTAATCCAGATAACTCAATAGCATTTTATTTTATTTTATCTTTTTTATTTATATTTACCTAGGATTCTTCCCAGATATATTTTGTGTGCCTATGAAAGTCTTAGTACTTGGTTCTCAATTGTCACAAGAGCAAAACAGAAGCCATTATTGGTCTAACAGCCTTACGATGAGATAATTCTTAGTTAAATTATCAGACAAATAAGAAGTTTAATACAGGAAAAATAGCAGGAGAATTTTAAATATGATCTATCTGACTCCAAAGGCCTATAAATGAAATAGTAAGTCTATGAATACTGGAAACTGTTTTAGACTCTGGCTTTTAATTCTCTTAAGATTTCTGACCAGGTTGTCTTACTTGGGTAAAATGCTCTGATTATAATCAAGCTTTCTTCCCAGCTCTGCTACTCTGACTCCCTATTGGTAACCTTTATAGGCTTCAATGTATCGATTGTATTTAAGATAAAATTGGAACTATTTTAATTTTTTTCATACTCAGATATATTCTATTTAATGAAGAAGTTATTTTATTAGATATCCTGATAGTTCGAGGAATAAATATAGAAGCAAAATAAATTGGGTGACTAATTAAATACTTGCTATTACATTGGTCTAGAAGTATCAGAAACAAATCTAATTGTGAGGAGCTTAGCATTGTCTAAGCATTCTTATTTACAAATAAGAAAACATCACAGATACATATATATTATTTTAAATATTATAATTAATAATTTTCACTTTTACATTAGTAGATTCTTATGGTAGAATAAAATATGAAGGGGAGAAAGATTTGCTACTTTGTCCAGAATTTAAAATCAATTTGAACAAAGTTGTTACAAAATGTGGTCACAATTATAGATGAAGAATCCATCATTATCAATGGCATGAGAAAAATACTGTTACTCCAGAAAATATACTTTTCTAAGTTTAAGAAGTTAAAATATAAATATAATATTAAGTAAAATCTATGTAATAAGCATTGCACATTTGTTTTCTTCCTTAAATAATTAGCCCCATTTTTATTTCTTTAAAAATGTTGTGTTAACTTCTGTAGGAAAACCCTTAATTCAGAACATTATGTGCTTATTGTGACTTTGAAACATATTAGTCTTACAATTAAATATATGTGTTAATTATTTGTTCCTTTGACTATGGGTCTTACGTAAGTCTTATAGGAAAAGACAACATAAAATCCACTCTAAGACAAATAGTTAATGATACCTGAAAACTTTAATCGTAACAATAAAAAAGTGACTGAGTTCCTTCAAAGGCAATGGCACCTCTCCTTTTTCAGCCATTCAAGACGCAATTGTTGAACATAACCACAATTAAATTGAATTTCTAAAATATTTACCTATTTGGAAATGTATTTGACCTTCACGAATTTTACTCCTTGAGACAGGTTGAAGTAAAGTGCATTATTTGAGAAGCTGAACATGGAATACGTATTTTACGCATTGAGCTTTTTGCGTAGATAAACAGGTATTGTATTTTGTAAAACACTACTACTTCACATATAAGGGCTATTTGGTAATGAAATTTCACCATTAATTATGGGGAATTTTTTCCTTTATGGCCGACAGAGTTTGTACTAGGAAATAAAGGACATATTTAACTATATTAAAATCTAATAGGCTAGAGTAAAGTGTTTGCATGAAAGCACAGGGACACACACAGAGCCACACTTCCTGAATTCACAAAACATTGGCAGTGAAACTGTTGTAATCGTATCTATGCATTTTGTCCAATATACATTAGCATTTATTAGTTTTTCAGGATAATAAATACCCATTTACATTTCTCTTTCTTTTGCACAGATATATGAGGCATTAACAGTCATTTAGATTAGTAATGCCTCAGTAAACAGCAAACATATTTTTATGTTGGTGTTTCCTTATCATCTTTTTTGATAGGAAAACCCCACCACCTGATTTAATCATTAAGGCTGCTGACAATGGAGCTAGTAGTGCCTTTTGTTTTAAAACCATCTTACCCTGGTATCATGTCACCAATTTTTTCCTCAAAGGCTGATTTTCTTACATATGCTTAGCACTAAAGCATAGAGAAAAATAACATTGCCGTGTCTTGAGACTATTTTAGCCACATTTGGTCCAACTGTGTGTCATCCTCATTAAGACTTTTAAGAAGTCTCACCTGCATTCATTCCTCAGAAAGATGATCAGCAAGGAGAAGACACAAAGAAGTAATTTGTTGAAATACGTAAACATTTTTAGATGGACAAATGAAATAGGACAGTTTAGTGGTTCAGAAAGTACTTTGTAGAATCAGACTGCTTAGTTACAGATATTGACTCTACTACTTAATCATTATATAAATTTCTCTGTGTCTCTTTTTTATCTTATGTAAGATAATTATCATACGTTTTTTTCCATGAAGTTTCATGGGGTTCAATGAATTAATATACCCAGAATATGGTGCCTGACACATTGTGAATGCTCAAATATTGCTAAAAGCGTCTGTCATTTTTATTATATAAATATTTTATCTACTTACTAACTTGCTCCTGATTATCAAACATGGAACTATTTTATGTATGTCATCATAGAAAGCAGCTAATCGATAAATATTTTGACATATTTTTGCCTCCTTGTGCACATCTTTCTCCACATGTGCACAAAGGAGATATTCTTTGCAAATCCCTGAATATGTTTTCATACTTTTCTACTGTCTAGAATACTCTATTTTCTTGCAATCTTGGGTGAGGTGAGAAATATAACAACAAAAATTGATTAATTAATTAATTAATTAATAACCAACAATCAAAAATTTTCCTTGTAAGGCAGTGAGGTAGAGTTCGATATAATGTTTGCTTTGTGGACATCAATGAGAGTCTAACTTCATGGGTTATTAGTTTTGCAACTGGATACTTAAAGGATATTAAGCAGGTTATTTAAACTGTACAAAATTCCATTTCTTCAACTAAAATTTAAATAATAACAATAATAAACTTGTTCTGGGTGGTTTTAAAAAGATTACAACGAAGTATATAATGGAAAGTTCTTGGCAAAATGCAAAGGAAAGAATAAATATTATACTTATCATAGAATTACCTAACCTTTCAAGAGTCAACCCACAATCTCCCATATAATGCCATTACCCTTTCTGCTTTTCAGCATTGATTGTGCCCTTCTTTGTGATATTAATTTTGAAGTAATACATTTTCTTCATGAAATTCACAGCATTTTATCAGTTTTTTCTCTAACATGTCAATTTCTTTTGGCCGTGACATCCTTAAATCTCCACTAGATATTTCCTTGTACTCCTCAATCTTAATAGGCACTCACTTAATTTTAATTTCATGAATACATAAATAAATGGACATTTTTTCCCTTTTAATTTTTTGGGATTCATTGAGAGTACAAAGGATTAGGTTACACTGACTGAATTTCTCAGAGAAAGTACCTCTTATAATTGTGTTCTACCTCCAAGAAGTGTGACATACACCATGAGCCCCCGACTCCATCCTTCCTCCCCTCTACCAACTTGCTCATTCCCCTACCCTTCCCCCTACCCTCCTTATATACACAAGCAGTATTAGCTCATCTGCTGTGTTCATATTAGAATTAAGTACATTGGATTCTTGCTACTCCATTCTTGTGATTCTTTACTAAGAAGAATATGCACCTTGATCCAGGTTAATGAAAAAGATGTAAAGTCTCCATCTTTTTTAATGGTTGAATAGTATTCCATGGTATACATATACCATAGCTTTTTAATTCATTCCTGGGTTGGTGGGTATGTAGGTGGTTCCCAAATTTTGGCAATTGTAAATTGAGCTCTCATAAACAGTCTAGTGCGAATGTGTGTATGCTACATCTTTATGTGTTCTGGGTAGAAGCCTAGCAATGGGATTGCAGGGTCAAATGGGAGGTCTAATTTCAGTTCTCTGAGGATTCTCCATATCTCCTTCCAAAAAGGTTGTATTAGTTTGCAGACCCACCAGCAGCATAAAAAAGTCTTCCTTTCTCTCCACATTCACACCACCTTCTGCAGCTTTGAGACTTCATAATATGGGCCATTCTCACTGGGGTTAAGTGATATCTCAGGGTGATTTGCATTTCTCTGATGATTAGGGATGATGAAATTTTTTCATATGTTTGTTAGTCATTCATCTGTCTTCTTTAGAGAAGGTTCTATTCACATCTTTACCCAGTGACCTCTTCTTTCCCCATTTGGATGCCCATTATTTTCTTCTCTTGCCTGACCGTATTGGTCAGAACTTCCAGCACTATGTTGAATAGCAGTGGCGATGGAGGACAACCTTGTCTGGTTTCATTTCTAAGTGAAAAAGCTTTCAGTTTTGCTACATTCAGTATAATATTAGCTGTAGGTTAGTCATGGATGTCTTTGATCAGATTTAGAATATGCCAAATGTGTCACCTATGCCTATACTCTTCAGTGTTTTAATTAGAAAAGGATGCGGAATTTTATTGAATGCTTTTTCTGCGTCTATTAAAAAGATCATATGGTCTTCTTTTTTGCTTCTGTTGATATGGTGAACTATGTTTATGAACTTGTGTGTGTTAAATTAGCCTTGCATCCTCGGATAAAACCTAAGTAATTGTAATGAATGATTTTTTTTAATGTATATCTGTAATCTCTTGGCTAGAATTTTATTTAGAATTTTTGCGACTGTATTTATTAGTGAAATGAGTATGAAATTCTCCTTTTTAGTTGGGTCTTTTCCTGGTTTTGGTATCAGGGTGATGTTTGTTTTGTAGAATATGGTGGGAAAGGTTCCTTCCTTTTTAATTTTTTGGAATAAGTTCTACAGTATGGGTATAAGTTCTTCATTGAAGGTTTGCTAGAACTCTGGAGTGAAGCCATCTGGACCAGGGCATTTTTTTGTTGGGAGATTTTTTAATTGTTTCTTTAATCTCAGTTATTGAAATCAGTCTGTTCAAGAGATCTATTTCTTCTCGATTAAGACTAGGAAGAGGGTGTGATCCAAGTATTGATCAAGTACTTGTATCTCTGTGACATCTGTTGTTATTTCCCATTTATCATTTCTGATTGAGTATTAGAGATTTTAATTTTCTGTTTATAGTTAATCTGGACAAAGATTTATTGATTTTATTTATTTTTTCAAAAAAACAACTCTTTGTTTCATTAATTT
>CAUYRH010070855.1:0-68859 GCA_963574655.1 Perodicticus potto | reverse complement strand
CCAGCCTGAGCCAGAACAAAACCCTACCTCTAAAAATAGCTGAGTGTTGTAGCTTGCTCCTGTAGTTCTAGCTACTTGGGAGGCCGAGGTAAGGTAATTTATTGCTTGAACCCAAGAGTTTGAGGTTCCTGTGAGCTGTGATGCCACGGCACTCTATCCAGGGTGACAGCTTGAGGCTCTGTCTCAAAAAATAAAAAATAAATAAATTCAGTGTCATGAAAGACAAAAATGGTGGTTGAATTATCCTAGATTAGGGGAAATGAAAGTGGCCTGACCATTGCCATGTATTTCCTTCATTGGATCTGGGATTTAGTAAAAACAACAAAGTATGTTATTAAGAAACAAATATGGGAGGCCAGGCATAGTAGCTCACACCTGTAATCCTAACAGTATGGGAGGCTGAAGTGGAAGGATTGCTTGAGCTCAGGAGTTTGAGACCAGCCTGAGCTGGTCTCTACTAAAAATAGAAAAATTAGCTGGGCATCATAGTGTATGCTCACAGTATGTGCCGCCTCTCAGCTACTGGAGTGGCTGAGGCAGAAAGATCACTTGAGCCCAGGAGTTTGAGGTTGTGGTGAACTGTGATGATGTCACTTTACTCTACCCAGGACAGCAGTACAAGACTCTGTCTCAAAGAAGAAACAAGTATGGGTTATGATTTAGATGATAGTATACTAATTTAAATTTCTTGGTAGTGGAATGATATTGAGATTAGGTAGGATAATGTCATAGTTCTTAGGAGCCACATGGTAAGTATTGTAGTCCCTGATTTATGTGATGTATTTTCATATGGTTCTGAAAAAATAAAGCATGTATGAGGGTGGACAGAGAAAACATGCACAAAAATTGTTGAATGTAGGTAGAAGGTGTTATGCATGTTAATTGAACCATTCTTTTAACTTTTTGTTGGTTTGAAATTTTTTTAAATAAAGAGTTTTAAAAGAACCCACTAGAGCATTAGGCTGTGAGCTGGAGCAATTATTATTCTGCACATCAGCCCTTAATGCATTTGAAGTCCACAATTGTATTCCTCTAGGCATTTTTTGTTTTTGAATATCAACAGTCATGGGAAATCTTTACAGTGATCCACTGCCCGCTGAATACATAATATACTTTGCTTCATTAACCATGTACTGTTTCCTCTTCTGTGTTGGGTTTGAAGTCTAGGTCCTTCTCTGTAGAGTTCACAGTCTAGCATCACGGATCCAGACCTGAGGGGTGTAACATGTATTTTCATTCTCCTTTGTTTTTCCTTTAACTTTTTTCCAGTTATAAGAATTACACCCTGGTGACTGTCTTCGGAAATTTGCATCAGGCCCAGCTGGGTGGCGTGCCTGGGACTTACCAGTTGGTTCGAAGTTTCCTAAACATTAAACTTCCAGCTCCCTTGCCTGGACTTCAGGTATTGGCCACATTCTCTGTGACCAGTTACACCCCCAGACAGGTGTTTTCAGTTAAGAAAAGATTAGGTGGGCGGCGCCTGTGGCTCAGTGAGTAGGGCATTGGCCCCACATACCAAGGGTGGCGGGTTCAAACCCAGCCCCGGCCAAATTGCAACAAAAAAATAGCTGGGCATTGCAGCGGGCGCCTGTAGTCCCAGCTACTTGGGAAGGCAAGGCAAGAAAATCAATCGCCTAAGCCTAGGAGCTGGAGGTTGCTGTGAGCTGTGTGACACCATGGCACTCTACCGAGGGCGATGAAATGAGACTCTGTCTCTACAAAAAAAAAAAGTAGTAGTTATGTATGGATACTACCGTGTAGGGGATTGAATGGAGGGCAACTGACGAAGAGGAGAAACTAAGAGACCTCTTAGAAGGCTAATAATGCAGGAGTCCAGGCAAGGTACAAGGGAAAGATGTCATTGAGTTGTGGACATGTTTTGCAGACAAGTGACAAAAGCAGATTTAGGATAGGTGAGCTGCAGTATCAGGAGAGTGGTAGCAGCTGCCTCTGATCACAGCATCTAACACCCAGCTACTTGGGGAAAAGTTTGTAACATTTTAGGAACTCAGTTATGGTGATGATGGTCTCTTGTCAATGATATCTTTAGCCCTTGCTTTGTGGGTGTTGTAGGAGTATGTGTCTCATGTTACTACAGAACAGGGGTCCTCAAACTACGGCCCGCGGGCCACATGCGTTGGTGTGAATTGTATTTGTTCCTGTTTTGTTTTTTACTTCCAAAGAAGATATGTGCAGTGTGCATAGGAATTTGTTCATAGTTTTTTTTTAAACTATAGTCCAGCCCTCCAACGGTCTGAGGGACAGTGAATTGGCCCCCTGTTTAAAAAGTTTGAGGATGCCTGCTACAGAAGAACACATCACCCAGTTACTGCAGGCCACTGGGATTCCACAGAGAAGCCATTGGGCTGGCTTTGGAGGAAAAGCTCTGGAGATACACTGCAACTTAACAGCTTACCCTGAGCAGATTATTTAACTACCCCCTGCCTTATTTGTAAAACAGGGAGGAGGCTGTTAACGGTTCTTACCCCATGCAGTTCTCCTGAAGATTAAGTGACGTTACAAAGAGGTGCTTAGCTGGGTGTCAGCACATCAGAAAGCAGTCATAGCTTTTACTTGTTTTTACTTGAGCATTTATCTTTCCTCTTTTAGGATGGAGAGGTGGAAGGCCATCCTGTGTGGGCATTAATTTATTACTGCATGCGCTGTGGAGACCTGCTTGCTGCCTCACAGGTGGTTAATCGAGCCCAGCACCAGCTGGGAGAGTTTAAAACCTGGTTCCAGGAGTATATGAACAGCAAGGACAGAAGGTACGATGAGACACATGGCCAGAGAAGTCACATGGAGTCAGAGGGGTGGCCCCATTGGCATCCTTCTCTTTTCCCTGCATGTACCCCAAATAAGTTTCTTCTTTGGGAGAAAGGAGATTTAGAAAACAGTTAAACTCTTGGGAATAACAAGTGGAAACATAAAAAGAGAGCTCCACTCTGACACTGATGTCTAGACATGCGTGCATCTGTGCTTGGAGATTTTTCTGTTCCTGTAAGGGAGAGACTGTATTTCAGAGCATGATTTGATTTATACATCCAAGAAACATCAAGGATGTTTTATGAAATGAGACCTTTTTTTTTTTTTTGAGACACTCTCACTTTGTCACCCTTGGTACAATGCCCTGCTGTCATAGCTCACAGCAACTTCAAACTCTTGGGCTTAAGCTATTCTCTTGCCTCCGCCTCCCAAGAAGCTAAAATGTTACACTTTGTTAACACTTTGTGCTTTTCTGGTCAACCCACTATGGAAATGTGTTGTCATGTTTCATGATATGCAGGCTAGAATTAGAAAGTAGTCTTGAAATATAATCATTAAATTAAATTGCAAAGCGTTTTCTTTACATTTTCTTGCATTAAGAAACTGGTAGGCGGCGGCATCTGTGGTTCAGTGAGTAGGGTGCCGGCCCCATATACCGAAGGTGATGGGTTTGAACCCAGCCCCGGCCAAACTGCAACAACAACAAAGAAACTGCTAGGCATTAGTTTTCTCTGGATTTTGCTAATGTAATTGGACTTGAATTCATAGTCAAACTGAGTTTATATATGTACATGTCTATAGAAGAAATACTGGTGGTTACTCCAGTTGTACCCATGAAAAACCAGGGATACTTTTCTTGGCAGCATTAGTAATGCCATGTCAAGAGATGGTCTTGAACCACAAACCCCTGTCTTGCTCATATTAGTATTGAAAATAGGGCTCCCTCAGAAGGAGATTTGAATGCAGGTTGTTGTTATTTGGGAGGTGATCCCACATGAATAAGGGAATGTGGAGGACAGAGGGGGTTCTCCCTAATTGAGTGCTGCTTAGGGGGTGCGGGGGAAGGTGAAATGGAGTACTCATTCCCTAGCGATTCTGACTGCCCCTGAAGGCCTCAGCAGTTAGAGAAAACCAGCCAGCCAAGAGACACAGGCATAGTAGTTGCAAGTCAGGCTAAATCGGTGGTACCAAGAGGATGGGGCAGAGACAGGGTGTGTCACCCTGGATGAAGGAAGGCTTCCTAATCTGTTATGTGATTGGGACCTTGGGTGCTTTCAAATGCCCTTGAGGATCTTTACTGAGTGTACGCCTGTCTGTTCCCTTATGTCTTTAGATTGTCCCCAGCCACGGAAAACAAGCTCCGGCTGCATTACCGTAGGGCCCTCAGGAACAATACAGACCCCTACAAGCGAGCTGTGTACTGTATCATTGGCAGATGTGACGTCACGGACAATCAAAGTGAAGTGGCGGACAAAACCGAGGACTACCTGTGGCTAAAGGCAGGCACTGTTTCTCTTTCCCAGCAGGACTTTACCCCTACCCTCTGCTCATGTCTCCCACACAGAATTTACCTACTTGATGTATGATGCCAGTAAGGTGATTGGGGTCAGTGGATTTCTCGTCTCCTGGCCCCATTTTTTGTGTGTAATTCCCAGATAATAACCATAAGCATTGAGCGCAGCTGAATAGCTCCAACTCTGTGTACGTGGTTCAGGATGCAACCTGTTCCAATGCATGTGTTTTTCTTGGGGATTTAGTTAAACCAAGTGTGTTTTGATGACGACGGCACCAGCTCCCCACAAGACAGGCTCACTCTCTCACAGTTCCAGAAACAGTTGTTGGAAGACTACGGTAAGATCCTGGACATGACCACCTTCTCTTCTCTTGTCCACTTAAGTTTTCCTCTGGGAAAATCCTTCATCTCTGAACTCTGTCTCTCCTTCTATACTATCCCCATGGATCTTCAAGGCAGAACCCAACAAAACCATTTCAAATTCAAGTAGAAGCCATGTGGCCTTGAAGTATCTATGACTTAAAGTAGCTATAGTGAACTATTTTCTCTAATTCTTTGAATTGCTCTGTCTCTCTAAGCAAATAGACATTTGCTTAGAGAGACAGAGAAGACTTAACAGTTGCTTCCCAGTGGACCGTATCTGAGTACAGAGGAGAGAGAAATACCTTTTCTTTTTTCCCCCCACAGTGTTTAGAAACTCTGAGAAGAAAATAAGATTCCAAATAGTGGTTAGCAGTTATTGAATTCATATTTCTATGAATATAATTGAACTGAACCTTCTTTGAAATCTTCCTTTCTCTCCTTATTGAGGGACTCTTATTAGGGTATAGATGAACGTCCTTTTATAGTCCAAGTTAAGGTCTTTAACCCTGTTTTATTCCCACCCGATGCAAGCAGTTTGTGTTTTACAACGTGACCTCTACTTGCTGCATGTTGTGAGGTCTAAAGAAGGTGGAAGAGCTAGGGCACATGTCACTTGGCAGTTCACTGTGTCCAGGGTCCCCTTAATTAATTCAGACTCATGCTGGTGCTTCCTTCCTGCCCAGTAAGTCCCATGAGCACGAGGTGCTGCTGCCTGCGGGCCAGGGCTGCCAGGGGCAGCTTCCTTCTGAGTGGGTTTTATCTCCTCTCCCCCGCTCCCAGGTGAGTCCCACTTTACAGTGAACCAGCAGCCATTCTTGTACTTCCAAGTACTGTTCCTGACAGCACAGTTCGAAGCCGCAATTGCCTTTCTCTTCCGCATGGAGCGGCTGCGCTGCCATGCTGTCCACGTGGCACTGGTGCTGTTTGAGCTGAAGCTGCTTTTGAAATCATCGGGACAGAGCGCCCAGCTCTGTGAGTATTCATGACTGAGTTGGCAGCAGGGTAACCAGATCACATTCCCCAGGGGTCAGTGGTAGCCTCAGAACTTGACCCAGTAAGGATTTGGGCAAGTAGTACCTACCAATTGTGTTAGAAGGCTTTGGACATTTGGGCTTTTGGGGTTATTAATGTTAAGGAGCTTGCTCCCCTCAACCAGTATTCCCTGGGCTATTAAATATATTAAGGTTCTGTACAAAATGCTAGCTTTGTGGTTGGTCTGATTGCCTGGAGAATGGTGCAGAAGAGGTAGTCCTTTGAGTCATGGTTTCCGTAAAGGCTCTAGCTTTAATGACACCAGAAACCCCAGCCAGCCATCTGATGTGCATGGCTGCCTGAGATGAGAGTGTCAGGGGAGAGAGGGAGTAAACATGGATAAGTGGCTGTGGGCTCCCTGTAGGTGCAACAGAGTCACCCCAGAGCACATGCCGTAACAGGTGAATTATCTTGTCTCTCAAAGACAGTGTACAAGTAATTTACTGCAAAATGCCATTTTCTCCACTCTGTACATAGAGAGGAATTGAGAATGGGGTGGTAAACAGGATTGGCTGAAGCTTATGTTGGCAGACACTGGCTAGGCCACAGAAGGAGAGGCTCCTGGTTCTGTGGAGTCAGCTCCTGTGGTTTCCGGGCCATGTGGGTGAGAGGGGTGGTGTGGATGTAACCTGTTCTGCCCCTACGGTGTAGTGAGCCACGAGCCTGGCGATCCCCCCTGCATGCGGCGGCTGAACTTCGTGCGGCTCCTCATGCTCTATACCCGCAAGTTTGAGCCCACGGACCCGAGGGAGGCCCTGCAATACTTCTACTTCCTCAGGTAGTGTCTGCTAATGCTGCTAACGTTTGCTTTTGATTTCTGCCATTCTGAGAGCAACTACCAAAGGCCTCACATCCAGACCAGGCACTGAGTTGCTTTTGTTCCCTTGTAGGGATGAGAAAGATAGTCAAGGAGAAAACATGTTCTTGCGTTGTGTGAGTGAGCTCGTGATAGAAAGCAGAGAGGTACATTGATTTCCTTTTATCACCCCTACTTTTCAGCATTCATGTTGTCACACATACCTTTGTCAAATAAATTAAATAAACTTTTTTTCTTCCATAGTTCGATATGATTCTTGGGAAACTAGAAAATGACGGAAGTAGAAAGGTGGGTTAAATGCATCCCTAGAGAAGTGTTTGTTTGCAATTGGGAATTGAAATGTCAAAAGATTACAGTTAGATTTTAAGAGTCACAGTACTAAAGATACAAATCTGAACGAAGTTGCCTAGTTTAAAAAACAGAATGAAAATTAAAGGTCCAAATGACCTTGATTTTGTACACATTCGTATCTTCTTAAAATATGTTAACTGGTGATTGGATAGCTTTTTTATTATGTTCAGAACACTTATTTGTCCCTCTCAGTTTTTAAGCTGAGAAGGCTACATTTATGCCATTCTCAGCTCAAAAAACATACAAGAAAAAGAAATTGAATTCAACTCCTACTCTCCCCAGATAGAAAGTTACACTTGACCTCCCTCAAAAGGCAGTTTCTGAAGGCTCACAACTCCAAGTGGCCTAGAAATATAGCTGCTCCTGGGAGCTTGAGCAATTCCTGAGCTATGTTGTACCCATTGATTGTCATAGCAGAAGAGGTAGAGGCCCTGTTGTCAGAAACCAGTCCTGACCCTGACTCTCTCTTTGTCCTTGGGAAAGTCACTTGCCCCTCAGGGACCGACTTTTCTCCTTTGGAAAAATTAGTGGCTTGGACCCAGCAATCTTAATATGAGCTCACATCGCTTACACCATCCAACTCAAAAAGGGGCCAGTGACAGTGGCTGTCACAGTTGTCGAGTACTGTTCTGCTCTAAGTGCTTTGTGTGTAGTTTGTTATTTAATCACCGCAGTAACCAAAAAGGTGGGAACCATTATTACCATGTGTTTGCCAAGTGAGGAAATGTAGACACATGAGGCTGTTTTCCACAAGATCACACAGCTAGTACGAAGGGAGTTGGGATTTGACTCCAGTCCTTCTGACTTCAGAGCCTGTGATCTTCTGCCTCCCGAGTGGCAGGATCAGGTCACTCCAACTTGGCTGATGGAGAATCAGGATGGTTGATCAGGGATGTCACACAGTGGCCATCACTCTGCTAGGGTTCCTAAGGCCACATGTTTTCCTGACTATTTGGTTGCTGTTGAGTGGTGGTAGGATTTTTTTTTAAGTGTCCTGATACCACTGCCATGTATTTTTTCAGCACCAAATTTCTTTGGCCATCTGTTGTAGAAAGCAAATCCAGAATCTTTCAGATATTTTCTTTAAGTCTCCCAATTTTTTTCTCTAATTCTTCCTCATCAGTAAATTTAAAATCATTGATTTCACCAACTCTGGGTCATTTTGGAAAATCAGAAAACACAGATGTCTTATTGCTGACTCGTCTGTGCTTCCAGTGAGTCTTCCCTTTTCTGTGTGGTTTCCTTGGTCTCTTTCCTTAGTTTTAATAGGGCCTTGTAGCTGCAAGAAGTGAGAGTCTAGCTGATGAAATGGCTGCATTGCCCAGGGCAAGCATTTTCAGTCGAAGTAATTTTTTGATCCCATTTGCTCCTCTGTGTTTAAAATAATAGCTCTGTGCGCTCATCTCTCTCTTCCTCCCCCTCCATAATTTGTCTTGTCAGCCTGGAGTCATAGATAAGTTTACTAGTGACACAAAACCTATTATCAACAAAGTTGCTTCCGTGGCAGAAAATAAAGGACTGTTTGAAGAAGCAGCAAAGCTTTATGACCTTGCCAAGGTAAAGTGTACCCTCTTCCTTCTGCACTTAACAAATCTGTTGGCCTTTTGGCATTAAATGCACAACCATTTCAAGAGTGCTGTTGTTCTAGTGCTTAGGCAATTATTGATCCAGTCAGAGTGAAATTCCCATTTTACAGAATTATTTCTGCCTGCAAGGTACTTTGGCCAAGCAAGAGCAGTGTATTGAAAGGACATCCTGCAGCATTAAGATACAGTCTCACTTGGCAGCGGGATAAGCGTCCATCACAGTCCATTAGTGAAGCTACTGGTGAAAATGCCAGCGTACTTACCCTCTGGTCAACCACAGACACGCTAGTGAATGTTGTATATTGGAGAACAAGAACACAGTTGTCCATTTTGAGAGAAATGGAATACATATTTCTGTGTAAGAACATACAGTGACTGCTGACGATTATGTGACCTAAAAATTATATTTTCTCCTTTTATCAGATGAGAAAGGTAGGCAAAAGGGGCTATAAGTCAGGAGGTTTTTTTAATTAAAAAGTTTTCATTGAGGTATGATTATCATGTAGACAAATGTACAAATATTAGTGTGTGCAGCTTAGTGAATTTTCTGTAGGTATCAGTGTAACCACTGCTCTGATCAAAGTACACCAGAAAGTTCTCCCTTTTGTTTCAGTTTTTTTTGTTGTTTTGTTGATTATTTTATTGATGGTTTCCTTAATTTTAAAAACTTGAACAGAATGCTGACAAAGTGCTAGAGCTGATGAACAAACTGCTGAGCCCTGTTGTTCCTCAAATCAGTGCCCCACAGTCCAACAAGGAAAGGCTGAAGAACATGGCACTGTCCATCGCTGAGCGGTAAGGCCAGGAGCTAGACTCTGAGGGGCCACTGCCAGGCCACCTGTGCCCACACAGGTGCATGTTCAGCTTTACTAGTTAACAGCAAGCAGCTTTCCAAAGGGACTCTACTAACTCACCATGCCACCAGCACTACATGAGAGTTCCCATGTGCCCACACTTGGTACTGTCAGACTTAACATTTTTGCCAAAGAAGAGGGTACGAAAGTGTATTTCCACATTTTAATTGTGTACGTTAGTGTTTTTCTATTTGTTCCACATTAGTTTTAGTTCTGGGCATTATGCTCATCTGCATACTGTTGGGCCTGTACTTGTCCTCCTTCTTGGAGGATATACTTTTGTTAGCCATCTCAAGGGCATTAAGGAGCAAAGCTAGTGATGAATAGATGAGGAAATTCTTAGAGGTGTTTTGACCAGTGTTTCAGAATCTGCCTTTTTCCCCAGTGAGTTACAGACTTTAACCAGTTTAAATTCTAGGTCAAGGCAAAGGATGTTATTTTTTGTGCCCTCTATAGATTCCTAAGAGAGTAATCCAGACAAAACTGGCTTTGGGATGCATTCCTGGGGTAACATAAAAGAACATTCTTCGGTAATGAGATATCTCCACTTAGCAAATAATCCCCAGTGATGGCTGCTGGGCCTCTTGCCTGTCAGGACTTCCTGCCCTTCCTGGACACTTAGATGATGAGATGGTGGTCAAGGCTACAGAACCATGCTTCATGCCAAGTATTTGTAGGCCAGTACTTGACCATTTCAAAATAAACACCATTTTCTATTCCTTGGTGAACCTCACCCAGAAAATTCAAGTTCAGTGCATTTTAAAATGCTATCCCACAGTTGTGAATTATATAGAAATTTATGATACACCCTTGCTTCCCCTTTTTGTCTTTCAGGTATAGGACTCAAGGAATAAATGCAAATAAATTTGTGGACTCGACATTCTATCTTCTGTTAGACTTGATCACCTTTTTTGACGAATATCACAGTGGTCATATTGATAGAGCCTTTGATGTAAGTTTCAGGAGAGGTGTTTGAGGTACAGCTTAATATATGCCCTTGAAAATTCAAAACACTTCATGGAATTAATTTTTTTTTAAAAAAGGAAGTGTCAGTAATATGCCTGTTAAATGAAGGAGTACTTCCAAGGGGATTTCTGTGGTTTTTTTTTTTTTTTTCCTTTTTTCTATTTCTTCCCTCTTCAATCTGAAAATAGTAGAGCAGTTTCTCAAAAGTAATTTGAAATCTCTGAATTTTTAAAACTGTCAGGGGACAAGCTTAAGAATTAAGTTAACAAGTTAGAATCAAAGCCATTATGCCTATGAAGGGGGGTGTTGTTTTCTATTAAGAAGCCTTGTGAACTTGTTGCATGCTAACCATATGCTTAGAGGGATGAAATGACTGTGATGACTGCATCATATGTGGCTGGGGGTTTGTTTTAAATAGATAATTGACCGCTTGAAGCTGGTGCCCCTGAATCAGGAAAGTGTGGAAGAAAGAGTGGCTGCCTTCAGAAATTTCAGTGATGAAGTAAGTCCTTATCTTCCTGAGTTATGGAATTCTTTTCTCCCCACCAATTCTTTCCACTGAAAGCTTTTTGTTTAATGTAACTAACAACTTTAAGAATTTTAGTTACTGTAACCTTTCAGACCTAGTTTTGCAAGGTGGGTGTACTTTAAGGAATCCTAACTTGGCTTTTCTGTGAGTACACACAGCCCCCTTGGATTGTTGTCTGAATTCCTAAGGCAGACAGTACAGTCACTTCAGCGATCAGAACATGCTTAGGAAAAACAGGTTGATCCTGTGAAGTCTGGTTTAATTCTTTTATTGTCTACTTGTATTAGAGGGTATTTTAGTGCTTAACTCTAATCTTCTTTAAGTAGTTCCATTGAGTACATGAAGCACATCATGATCACTGCCATCCTTCCTCTCCCTGTTTTGTCTAAAGAAGCAAATACAATGACCGTGGACTAAGTTACCACCCAACACTCGCCACCCCTGCTATCTCTTTGTAGGGTTCCTAGTTGTAGCGTGTTGCCATGGTCTAGCCCAGGGTGCTCAACTGGGCTGTACACTGGACTCTACAGGAGAGTTAAAAAGCCTCATGCATAGACCATGCCTCAGAGATTCTGCTTTCCCTGATCTGGACTGCACTTGTTCCTGTGTGCAGCCGGGTGAGGCTCTTTCAAACCACAGATGCTTGACTTTACCAGACTCTATACACTCCAGAACCAGCTGCCTGTTCTGGGAGGTTACTAGTGGCATGTCAGTTTAACATTATTCTTTATTGGCCAGACGCCGTGGTGAACACCTATAATCCTAGCACTCTGGGAGGCAGAAGCGGGAAGATTGCCTGAGCTCACAAAGTTCGAGACCAGCCTGAGCCAGAGCAAGGCCTCATCTCTAAAAATAGCTGACCTTTGTGGTGGGTGCCTGTAGTCCCAGCTACTTGGGAGGCTGAGGCAAGAGAATGCTTAAGCCTAAGAGTTAGAGGTTGCTGTGAGTTGGGATGCCACGGCACTCTACCAAGGATGACAAAGCGAGACTCCGTCTCAAAAAAAAATTGTGTCTTATTAAGCAAAATACCTTTTACGAAAATCACATTTTTGTTTTAGAGTAAGAAGTGAGATCAGCTTTTGCACATGCGGAGGGGCATTGGCTACTGTGGTACACAGTTTGGGTCTTGCCCCTTGCTGACCTTCCCTTCACGTCTGCTGCAGAGTCTCCCCTTAGCCACTTGTTCCTTTGCTACTTGTTGCCTCTCCTGGATGCATCCTTCATTGCATCCTGGGCTAAAGTAGTGCACCAGGGCCTGGCTGGCAGGTGCTCCCAGGGACTCTGGCAAGGTCATATAGGTTCAGCAGAGACAGCCTAGTTGGGTTTGAGACAAACCCAGTGGTTGGAACTGTGGAGAACTGATGTGTACACCTTTAATCTACTGACGTGCAAAGCCAGATTCTTTTAATGGTAATCACTGCAGGCCAGGCCAAATCTACATGCTGGCCAGATGCCACCTGCACTCTTTGGGCTAATGGCCCCTGCCTAGGAGGAAGAATGAGCACCTGACTTAAGCAGCATTGCCTAGGGATTGCTCTGCCTCTTGATATTTCCATGCTGTCAGTTCCTTTTTGGTGACTGTGTACCTCTTCGCCTGGCAGCTGTAGGACATCTTGTGAACAGGCCTGCCTGGAGCTGCCCAACCTCCCTCTACCTTTTGTTGGCCCTGAGGCCCTTTTTCCTTACTGCTCGTGTTTCTCTCTGTGTAGATCAGGCACAACCTCTCAGAAGTGCTTCTCGCCACCATGAACATCTTGTTCACACAGTTTAAGAGGCTCAAGGGGACAAGTCCATCCTCAGCATCCAGGCCCCAGCGAGTCATCGAGGACCGTGACTCTGTAAGATCCCAGCGTTTGTGAGAACATTGCTGAGAACCACGTGTGTGGTTGGAGTCCCTTGCACTCTTATGAGACTACGTGACCCAAAACTGCTCTTTTCCCTTCCTAACTGGCAGCTGGGTAAATCTTGTGTGAGGAGCTCTCAGGCCAGAGGAAATTAAGCATTAATGGGATTGCAGATCTTCTCAAGCTTAAAAAAATAAGTGCTAGGTCTGCCAATATCACCTTTAAAAACTCATACAGAAAGCTGATTGATTCCATAAGAACTTCCTGCTCATATTAAAATACAAGGTTATTTTGTGTCTCTTAGCTCATTAGGGAACACTTTGATCAAAACTATATTTTGATTGCCATATTAATTTGATGCAAACCCTTGTTCCCTCATCTGTGCCTCACTGTGACCCTAGAGAGATAACTAAGGCAACATTGATTGCTGTCTTACAGCTGGGGAAGCTGAGGCCTAGAGTTGGGAAGCGATTTCCTTGCTTTTGTGGTAGATAGGTGGAGGGGCTGTGACTGGAAGTTGGGTCTGTCTGACGCCTGAGCCTGTGCTCTTTCTGCTCCCTGTGGGGCCTCCAGCAGTGCATGGGTTAAGTAAAATCCAGGTGGCAAGAAGCCTGGGACTCACACAGCATATGTTGTCTGACTGACTTGACAAAAAGGAGCAAAGATATTTAGCCTAATGAAACCATGAGGTGGGATAGTACACTGGTATTTTTTAAATTACTTTCCACTTAATTTTTTATGAGACTTAGGACAGTGTCTAACATCTAAACCTGACTTTGTCAGTCAATCCTGTCTTCTGCCTCCAAGGATGTCCGTGGGCTCTCTCCACTGGGACCCCACAGGCACTTTCATTAACAGAACTTCTGCTTAGTGAATGATGGTGCCATTTTCACCTTTAGGAATGTGGGTGGCAGTGCTCAGGAGTGGCCCACTGACGTGGTCAGCCTGTCCATGTGTGTGCTGGAGGCATCTGCTGGTCTGCCACCTACCCTTGGGCAAAGGAGCCTACATGCCAGATGTGCCAGGAGTGGGCACACTCTGCTAGCCCCATGGTAGGAATTTGTTTTTATGATGAAAGAAACGCGGTGCAATGATGTTTGTGAATCCCAGGTTGAAATGGCAGGCATTTCCTGGCCCTCCGTATGGAGCTTACAGGTGTTTGGGGGAAGTGCCCACAGATAGGAGCTGGTGCCCTGAAGGCCTTTTCCCACATCTAAAGGGAGCCATCTGAAGGGCGCCTTCTGTGTGTTTCAGTCCCTCTTTTTTAGGCACTTGGTTTTTATATCATGAAGAAAGCCATTCTGCTAGCTCCTCTTACCCACCACTCTCATTTTTCTTTTTCTGCAAGTTAGGAAAAGGCAGGATTGAGGAAAAGCATATATATAAAAGCTGCCTGTCCAGGAAGCGGTTTCATGGTTTAACGTGAAGTGCTGCCTAGAAAGGGGTGGGTGCTCTTAACTAAACATCCCTGGAGCTCATTTAAGGTAACTAGAAAGAAAAAAAGAAAAGCCCATGCGCTTTTATTCAGTTCTGAAGAAAACACAATGGATGTTCTCATCACAAAGTAAGATTTCATTTTGTTCAGGTGTTAGTAAGCGTATAAAGACAACTCTTACCCACTTACTTCACCCATCAGGTAAAAAACATTTGCCTTTCAGTTTTCTTTTGGAATGATACTGAAGTAAACCTACTAAATGACTCTTGACTTTTCCTTAAAAATCTTGTTACTGGTCTAGAAAGGTATTTGTAGACTCTTCCTTTTTAGTTCAGATTTGGTTTAAAATTGTAGGGCCATCTTTTTTCCTCTCAAAACAGTCTAGGAATTTCATAAGCATTGTTGCCTAGGAAAAGAAGGCCACACAGTAAGTCAGGGAGAAATGGAAGGAAGAGATTTGAATGGGGACTCCACATTGTCGTGGTCTTTGCCTCTGGTGTTGTGGGACCTTCATGGGGTCCTAGAAACTCAGATCCCCATGAAAGTAGATGGACAAAACCAGCCAGGAAAGAGAGGGGGATGAGAGGCTCAGAAAAGTGGAGCAGGCAGTTCTGAAGTTCAGGGCTGAGTCAGAAGCTAGTCAGATGTGTTGGGTTGAGGCAGCTTGCCTGGCAAACCCATCTGTCTTTTGCTTGGTAGATGGGCTTGGTTGCCTGTGGAACTGGGGCCCCTGAGAACAAGCTTTGGTAACTCTGCACCAGGCTGGAGGAACATGACAGTGGAGGGTACGACTGGCATCTACCCACCAGAGATCTGTCCCTGACCCCATGGGGTAGAGGATGGAAGAACATGGAAAAGTGCCCTGACTTGAAAGCTAACTGATTTTCTTCTCTTCCTCCCCCTTTCTCTCAGCAACTCCGAAGTCAAGCCCGAGCCCTGATTACCTTTGCGGGGATGATACCCTACCGAACGTCTGGGGACACCAATGCAAGGCTGGTGCAGATGGAGGTCCTCATGAATTAAATGCCATGTTTTGGGGGCTTCTGGGACTACACATTGTCAGTACATCAGGCGCATGGGCCCACTAGGGTGGGGTTTCTGGTTTTGTTCCTGTTGTGTTGTGTTTTGTTTTGTTTTTGTTTTGTATTTTGTATTTTTGTCAATACCAATAAATCTTCGGTTTGTATTTTTTTCGACATTCTTTTATTTTTGTTTTTTTCCTTTGAAATTTTGTTTACATTTTTATTTGTGTATTGGGGCAAATACTGTCACTAGTTCTTGGGGCCACAGAATGAGAGGCTATATAGGCATCTATGATTTGATTAAATTGACCATAAATAATTAAAAATTTACCCAAAGTGAGCCAGGAAACAAAGTCTTTGGAAGTTGCTTTTATTTAGATACAATATTCCACCTAGCAGAGTCATTGTTCATTTTCACTTTTTTTTTTTTTTTTTGAATGTGAAAGCCAACCTTAGCCTTAGGAGATTTAAGATTTGTGTGTAAAATAATCAAGCACTCATATCCTCCCTCTTCTCAGGTGTTTCCTGGAGTCCAAGTAGTCCAAGATCATCCCCTGAATTATCTGCTCTGATTGCAGGATTAATCAGTTTGCTATTTTGTTGCAGTCCCACTGGAGATAAAGGTGGGGAAAAGCCTTTAAAAAGAATGTTGCAGGGCCCAGCTTAAGGGTGAACCTTACTACCTGAGCCCTCTAGCTGTTCCACTGAGAACTGACTGCTTGAACTTGTGCACACCTCTCTTTTTTAAGCTCCTGTTTTCTCTAGTGGTCATTTCCTCTGCTTGGATGACCACCCCCCCCCTTTGCTTTTCATGAAGATAATTGGCCAGGCAAGCTCATGCACGGGCCACAGTCTGCGTGTGTGACTTACAAAAACCAGACACTACGTGGCATCAGCACTGTGGGTATTTGCTTCCTGAGCAGTAGTTGTCTCCCATCATTGTCTCTGTTTCTGCCTCCACCTGTCTCCAAGTCCTGGACTAAACGGGAGAGGAAATGAGGATAAGTGTCTGGTCCTAAATAGATCAGCTGTAGCTGTGGGCAGCAGCAGTCCATTCTGTTGACTTGATGGGCTGCTCCTGAGGCGAACCCTTTCCAGAAGGATGTTAAGTTCCCCAGAGGGCCCCCCAAAGGCACTTTCGCTCCTAGGAGATGTCTCTTTGTCACATGGGGGGATAAGGGACCTTTGACCAGTAGATAAGCCCTAAAATCAGAAGGGAGAAAAAAAGCAAGCAGACCTTGAGCTGCATTGCTAGAGGAGCTATGAGTTGAGAGTGAAATGGTCACTGGTTGACAGTTGACAACTTGGCTGAGAATGAGACATTTGTCAGAGAAATAAGATAACAAAGTTCATACCAGAAGGGCCAAGCCTCAAATCCTATAAGCTGATACCATGGTGAAGGGTGGCCTTCTGGGTCTGTGCAGAGAGGAGGAGAAACAGGCTGACTTTGCAAACCACAATATCAGGTTCCCACATACCCATGCTTAGAGCTTGTGCCAGAAGCTAGGACCTATGACAGATTATGAGCTTAAAAAGTCCTCATAGGCTCATGTGTTGAGAGAACTAAATCCCCTTGGATATTGGGCCATCATGTCACTGTTTACGCAGAGGAACTCAGGAAAAATTACACTGGGAGTCTTCTAGGGATGAGATTTCAGTCTTCCTAATGAAATCAAGTGCACTGGAAGACTGAGTCAGAGTGACTCTTGATAACCCCCATGAAACGTCTACAGAGAAGTCCTGACATGATCCGAATCCTTTTCAGAGGCCAAGAGATTTGATTTCATTCATTCTAGTCCTTTATGTGTGTGTTTTTTTTAATCAACTCCTACTAAACTTGAGAGGGAAAACTGAAATGAAACTTCAGTGAGCTTTCTTATAGCAAATCCTTTGGTTTTATCACTCAGGAGCTAGATGGGCACATCAAAGAGCGTAAGTGCCCATTTACACTAGGGCCAGAACGTAGACCCTGCTCCTGCACTCCGAGAACTTACAATCTAACTAGAGACTTAAGGACAGTTGGGTGGCCACTTACTGTCTTCATGCATCATTTAAATCCTTTAAAGCAAAGAACCATAGCTCTTTTTGCAGTGTCCAGCATTTTGCTGATTGAAGACTGTTCTCTCTTTTGGATTTTTACTCTTGCCTGCTGCTGTCCAAAACCTGAATACTAAATTTGGCAATGACGTGTAGATATGCCAGCCTCCCACAGCTTTAGACTGGATCCCTACAGTTCTTGTTTCTCCATTAGGCATTAGAGCCTTTGTCTAGTTCATTAGGTAGTTCATTCACATCACTTGCCAAATTTCTATCATGCTGCTCAGGAAGTGACTGGAGCATGCCAAATGCTGAGTTAGAGAATAGACACCCCTGCCAATATGTTGGCAGGCCCCCTGCTGACCAATCTCTCATGGCCCCAGTGAGCCACTTTTTATGTCAGTAAAATTGGACTTTTGGTCTTAGACTTCAGGAAGAAGTTCTCCACTCAGTAAACAGGAATTGTCTAGAACTGAGGAGGAAAATGATGCTATATTCAGCATCCTGAATATCCCTTATTCAGTAACTCTAGGCTGAATCCAGACGTCTCCCCACCTTCAGACCATTTTCTGGCAATTCCATAGTAGTATATTTATGTTGTTCATAGGACGGGGCAGTAGGGAAATAAATCTTTCTGCCACTTACTTCTAATGAGAAAAGTCACTGAAAAAAAAGTTTAAACTTACTAAAATGTTCCCAAAGGAGATTTCAGATGATGTGCATATGTAACTTGCATTCTGGCTAAATAGGCTGCGTATATTTATGGACCAGTCAGAATTCAATTCTAGCAAATGCTTAAGAAACTCCTATATGTGCTAGGCTTTGTTAGGTGGCTAGGATATCAAAGTTAATCAGACATTATCCCCATCTCTCAAGTTGTTCGTGATTTTTAAGGTCTGGGATTTTTTTTCAACCTAGGGTGACAAAGAGTCTCATTCTGTCACCCTAGGTTGAATGCCATTGCATCACAGCTCAACAGCAACCTCAAACTCTTGGGCTTAAGTGATCCTCTTGCCGCAGTCTTCTGAGTAGCCAAGACTATCGGCACCTGCCATAACACCTGGCTAATTTTTCTATTGTAATAGAGACGGAGTCTCACTTCTGCTCAGGCTGGTCTCAAACTCCTGAGCTCAAGTACTCTACCTGCCTGGCCCGCCCAGAGTGCTAGCATTACAGGCTTGAGCCACTGCTCTGGCCTGAAGTGGGTTCTTTTTTATTCTAATTTTTGCTTTTATCACCTAAGTGAAATAATTATGTTTCAAAATTGCTAACCTAAGGGAGGAGGAAAGCTTCTGTCCTAACCTTGGTTTATGAAATAAGCTTCTCCCATGTGCACTCCAGTGGGTATCTGGCCCACAGTGGATTGCTCAGCAGATGTTGAATGAGCTGACACTTAGTTTTAGCCTCCTGTTCCAGTCCCTTCCTCACAACCTGTGGACCAGCTCCACTACCTGGATTCAGACTCTGTGTTTCAGCACGGGGGCTCTTAATAGGCATTCTGTCTGAAAGAAGGTGGAAAAGAGGAATGTCTCCCAGAGTCAGATAAAAGTCGGAGCTGATCCTTCAAAGACAGAAATTTACAGAACTACACAGGCAGCAGGAGAATGTTGAGAAGAAAGGGGTGGAAATTTGAGTTACTGTTACTAATAAAGACCAGATCTGTAAAGTGGGAGGGGTGCTGGCAAATTCCCAGCTTGGCACTGGCACATTCTGTGAGCGGGGCTGCCTTTCACCCTTGAGCCCCATTTCTTGGGGATGGGGAGGGTGAAAAGATTTGCCTCCGACAATGGCTTCTGTTTGGGCAGAAAGAGGAGAGCCAGTGACCCCAGGAGGGGGCTTCTAGCATCAAAATGGATGTGCTGCAGCCCACTTTGGTGGCCCTAGCAGATCTGTCCTAGATACGGTCTTAGGTGGCATCAAGGGCTACCTGACCTGCAGGTAAGGCCCCTTCAGCTGGGCCCAATTTAGCAAATAAAAATACAGGACATGCAATTAAATTTGCATTCCAGATAAAACAGTGAATAAGTAGCTAGTATAAGTATGTCCCTGTTTGACCTGGCTACCGTATCTGGGCTTGCCTCTGCTGCCCTAGAGAGCTCCGGGCCTGGCACAGCCTGCTGGGAGCTCTCCAGCTAAATTGAGTTACCCTGATTTGGAGCACTGTTTGTACTTCTGTGGGCAGCGGAAATGACAGTGAGATAGGAAGTCACTTGAGAGAGGGCAGTAACTGGAATTGAGTTTTGAATAGCCAGGCAGGCAGGCTGCGCAGGATAACACTGGCTGCCGTTGACCTCAGCTGCCATCATCTACTGGGTATTTTTCCATCAGGAATTTTAAATGCTGTACATTTTACAAAGAGGGGAAAGAGGCAAAGTACAGCCTTTTCTCACTTGATCAGTAATTTGTGTTAGAATTCTTTGCATTTTTCAGTTGACTGATTATTTTCCTTTTTTCTGTCTTTGCTTTTCTGGTGTTGCTCTGTGTGGTGTGAGAGGGCATCAGTGTATGTGGTCTGCATGTTTCTGCACAGTAACTTTTACATTTACTCTGTTTAGGATGATTTCTTCACCACCACCCTGTCTGTAGGCAGTAAATTTCTGGGATGTTCTCCCAAAGTGCCTTGTGCCCTCTCTGTTCAGTCCTTCAGTGGAATGGAAACCTCCTTTCCTGGGACTGTCTTTAGCACAGCCTGGGCCGCCTCAGAAGAAGTGCCTCTTCCCAGCCTCTGGGTGCAAATAAGCCAGACCCATTCTCCACCCTACCCTACCTCCCCACGCTCCTCAAGGAAGGCTTCTAAGGGCCACCAGTCCCTGGGTCTGTGAAGTCCCCAGAGGGGACTGTCTGACTGTCTGTCTCTGTAAGTACAGGACTTCTGTCCCAGCCCTGAAGCCTTGCTTTCCTCCCATCAGCTTCAGAATTCTGTCTCCTGACCAGGAAGGAGCCTGGGGAAGGTCAGATTCTGGCTGGAGGTATGGTGGGATGATAAAAGCATTATTGTGATAAATCCAGCATGTGGCGTGCGTTCTGGGGCTGGAAGCAGTGAAGATCTGTGACCCTTCACTTCGGACCTCAGTTGAAAGTCTTTTAAATGGGGATTGAGAGCCAGTTATTGGCCTTAGGGATGGAGAGGCAGGACTGGGGGCTTTTTTGATCAGATGGTTGAAGAAGCTAGGGCCTGTGCTTTTGGCCATGAGAGGCATTTCCAGGACCTGGGGCTTGGGATTCTCTTGAGGCTGTGCAGATGGCTGGAGAGGTGGGACATGTTCATGTTCTCCACCTGAAGTGACCTGCTGAAGCTGCCTGGGGACCTGTGTTCTGTCCCTGAAAGGGGCTGCATGGAAGAGTTTCAGCTCATTGCCTGAATGGGTGCCCCTGGGGCCTCTGGGTGGCCATTTCCTGATGGGAATCTGGGTCTCCTAAAGTGCCCCTCAGACCCCATCGTGGGGTTTGTCGGTCTCCTGTGGGATGGTGTAGCACCTAGGGCTGGGGCTGGCAGCCTGTGACTGTGAAGGGGAGGAGTGGCGGCAGATGGGGGAGGGCTGCTAAAGGTGTCCCTGTTTGTCCAGGTTTCTTGAGCTGAAGGCTTTTCAATGTAGTGAGGCTTCTGAGTCCTCAGTTAAAACCATTAAAACCCCACCCAAGTGACAAGGGAAGGAAAAGTTAGGGTCATTGGTCACCCCAATGTGAGTGGGGCCTCATAAAATGCCAGGTATGCGTAGAAGCAAACAACAACAGGCATGTACAAAGAATGATGGTGGGAAATAAGGCCACAGAGCCTGGGAAGGGTTCCTGCCGGCAGTGGTGCTGCAGGGAAAGAAATTTTCATTGGGGAGGTTGGCTGGAAATTCTTCCTCCTCAGTTGTCCCCAGTATCTCCACTCCATAACGCCATCCTGAAGGCATCACCCTCATCGCACTGGTGACCCTCCCACACTCAGGTTAGAGCTCTGGGGTAAGGTTTGGTACTCATCAGCCTGACAGATCAACTAGTTTGAATTTTTAGGAAAAGATAAACCAAAAAGGGCACTTTGTTTCCTGAAAGAAGTGTTTGAGATGTGGCCCTCTGGTGGCTGGCAGCGGTCATCAGCATCAGAAAGCACAAACTGCCCAAGAAGGGTTTCAGAGACTGAAACCGAAATTCTGACAGTAAAGAGCTCAACAACAATGGGGGGACAGGGTGGGAAGAGAAAGGGGTGACGAATGTAACCTCTTGGGGTAACAGCTCCAAGAACTGAGGCTCTCAAAGCCCTGAACAGAGCGGAGCTAGCAGTTCCTAGCTAAACCCAGCTCTGCAGAGCTCCAGAGCCGGCACTGTGGGGAGACACAAGCAGTGCTGCTAGACTGAGTCAGTTAAGACTCCTTTCTCACCACTTGGTCCTCATGTGTCTGAGGGCAAGTCATTTAATCACCGAACCAGTTTCCTTGTGTAGAAAGCAGGGACGCCAGTTCCTTTCCATCAGCCTATTGGGAAGATTAAGTTAGTTCATATAAAGTGCCTACCAGTTGCCTGTCACAAATGCACCCAATATGTAAAAGTTAGTTTTGGCCCCCCTTCTCCCTGCCTCACTCAGATGGGGTCTCTACGGCTATTGCAATGTCCTCTACCACTGGGCTTCTTCCCTTCACAGCTGAGATGTCAGGTTCCACATGTGGTTGCTGTTTGTTCAGTGACTGCTGAATGGAGAGAGCAGTTCAACAACTATCTGAGGGCCTGCCCTGTGCCAGGCATTGTTCTAGGCACTGGGGACAGAGTGGTGAACTGACTCAAGATCCTTGCCCTCTGGGAGCTTGTGTTTCCCTGCAGTGAGTGACAGTAGGATCTCTCCTCCCGAGCTGACTCAAGGGCTCACTGGCTCATCCACTGAGCACCCACCAGAGCCCTTCGGGCTAAGAGCTCTGGGGTGGTTTCGGATACTGAGGCATAGTCTCTGCGTGCGGAGGCTCACAGTGTACTTGGGGAGAAGAGAGAAGCAGGTACACATGCGCATATACACGGACACACGGAGTAAAATAGAAGCCTTAAAAAATGTGCCGAGGGCCAGATGCAGCAGCTCACCCCTATAAGCCTTGCACTCTGAGAAGCCCAGGCAGGAGGGTTGCTTGACCTCAGAAGTTCAAACCCAGCTTGAACAAAAGCAAGACCTCGTCTCTACTAGAAATAGAAAAACTAGCTGTATGTGGTGGCAGGCACCTGTAGTGCCAGCTACTCAGGAGACTGAAGCAGGAGGATTGCTCAAGCCCAAGAGTTTGAGGTTGCTGTGAGCAATGACGCTGGGGCATTCGACCCAGGGTAACAGAGTGAGACTAACTCAAAAAAGAAGAAGAAATGCCTCAGGAAGACATATAAAGAAGGATTCCCAGTGCCTGGAGGGTGCAGGAGCCATCTGCCAGTGACCGTGACACAGACCTGACAGATGAGAGACCTTCATGGGTGTGGTCACCCTGCTAGCCCAGGAGGTGCCAAGCCCCAGGGCCCATCTTGGCCTGGCCCAGCTGGCCTGTGTTCCAGCGACATTATGTGGCTGTTACTCTCTCCCTTGACCTTGAAGCAGGAGAAACAACAGGACTCAGGTGAGTTGAGGGGCCTGCTGAAGGTCACAGGCCTCACACTCGCTCCTTCCCCAGACAAGCAGAAGCCTGAGGGCAGCCCCTAGTTCAAGAGGTGAGTACATGGGGCTAGAGGGGCGTCTGGGGCATGTGTGGCCCATGAGGTAGAGATGAGTCGGGGCCGGTCTGATTTGGGGACACACACTTGTCTGTACAAACTAGTAAGACTGCCTGTTGGACAGTGGATCCAGTACAAAGGGCTAGCAGCCATTTTATGTATTCACATGTCTAACCGGGAGGAGAAAATTTTTAAAAGTTTGACTTTTAAAAGTTTTCATATTTGACAGCATGAAAGATCTTTTTTTTTTAAGCTCTAAATCAGCAGTCCCCTTACTGAGAAGAGCCAGTTTCTGAGCTGTTTACAGCCTCAGTCCACACACTTCCCCGGAGCACCAGCACCTAAGGGCTCACATCTGGTGATTTTCAAGCCCTTGCTCCATGAATTCCTGAGTTAACTGGTTTGCAGAGGGGCCTAGACACTAATTTGTATTTTTTAAAAGCTCCCCAAGTGATTTTTATGCCCTGCCAAGGTCAGGAACCCTTGTTCAGACTGAAAGCAGGGAGTGGCCAAGTGGGCCTATGTGTCTCTCAAAAGGTCGGATCCCCGCACCGCCGCCACCACCCCCAGCACAAGTTTTCATAAAATGTCTGAGATGTACTAAGTAGGAAGATGAAAATTCTACCTGGTTAGGGGAGAAATGCACTGTCCCTAGGCCCATGGGGTCAGCTTGCCCACTGTGTACACACCAAGATCAAAGCCAGCTGTCCAGAATGGTTTTTGATGTAGGATGGTTAACCAGTAAAATATGGCATCAGATAAAAGTGTGTCGTGGGGGGAACAGAGGTGCACTTTCCAGGAAATCACAAGTGAATGAGCATCTGACAACCCTGGTTGAAGCCCTGGCCCTGATCAAAGATGCCTTTTTCTAGTGTCTAACTGCCCCCACCTTCCCGTGTCCACTGTTGGCAGGCACGGGCTTGACCCAAGCTTGTCTTGAGCCTGCCTCTTCTGAACGCAGCGCTGCTGCTGACTCTGAGCTCCCTGGAGGTAAGGGCTGACTTCTGTTCTCCATGCTGCCCCTCAAACTGCCTGCTTTGGGGATCCAAACTGCACAGGACCTGCACAGAGCCAGTGCTTGAGGGTCTGCTGTGGACCCGGTCTAGAGTGGAGACGGCCTGCAGCTGTGGCCCCTCTCGCTGTAGCACACAGGCAGCCCAGAGTGTCATGTTGCATATGAACCCTGGGGGCTGGCAGAGTGACCATTGGCAGAAGATCCTTTGGAACTCTACTTTGGGATGTTAAGGAAGTCAGCAACTTGTTTCAAGTATCTGGTAGAGGGGCAACCAGTTGATGTGGGAGAGCCTCTTGACTCAGCTTCTAGAACTCTGAACATCTGCTTTTACGTGTAACTCCTGTAAAGGCCTGAGCTCTCATGACTGCAAACAATCAAAGCCAACTCCCTTTGAGTTTCTGCTTTCAGATCGTGAGTTCCTCCCCACCTCCTACCCCCCACAACTCCTCCTCATGCCCCAGCTTTTAAAACTTTAAAAAAAAATCTGAGCAGCTGCCCTTACCGGAAAGCACTGACTGCCTTAAACAAGTGCAGGAGGACTTTGTTTTTTCCCACCTTTCTTTTCTGGTAGCTAAAAAGCTGTGCCACCTCCATCCTGCCCAGAGTTTATATTTTCAGGGCACTATTAAAGTCCTCCAAAATGTTTTTCACGAATCGCTCTCTCAATCATCAAAAAAACCCATTGGCTGGGTAGAGCTATCTCCATTTGACAATGAAACTAGCCAGAAAGTAGGTGGGGCAAAGCCCAGGCAGACCTCTCTCTGCTCACATCCTTCCCACTCCCTTCATATGACCAGAGCTGGGCCGGGCTTGGGGATAGGGGCAGGGAGCCCAGCTTTTAAAAGCAGCTCTGAGACTAGGCTGCTGGTCCCTGTCACAGGAGCAGGTCAGAGGCTCGTAGGCTCCAAAATTGGCCTTTAAAGAATGTTCTGATTAGAAATGCACCTGTGGAAGTCAAAATGGCACAGAATGACCATGTTTCCCTCATTTCTTTCAAGAAAAAAGAAGTTTCCAATAAAGTTTGAGAAGTTAAAGGTGTATTTAAAAACAATAGGCTGAGGGTAGTGAAGACAATGGGCTTGACTGACACTTTGGTTTCCTGGAGAGCACAATGGCACAGTAGGTCGGTGGTCAGGGTGGAGGACAGGGCTAAATTTCCATTAATATTACAGCTTCAGTTTGTGTTGGTAATGCAGCAAGGCTGAACTCAGGCCACCTCTATATTGGAAATCTGGGCTAAGCCTGGATGGAGGTAAAAGGGTTGATTGGGGTTTCTTTATGAGGAATGGAAGCAGGAAAAAAATGAAGGCTTGCTCTTTTATCAGATAGCAATTACTAAGCATGATTTCACTTTTCATCTTGGAAGCCAGGAAACTCAAAGCTAACGTTGGGCTTTCTTTCTCTTTCTCAAATGGTTGCTTATCTTTTTGCTTTATTCTAATTGCTATGTCATATACCCTACTGTACCCTTCCTGCAGCCAAAAGAAGCCGTCCCTTCTCTGAACCCAGGTAACATTGTACCCAGGACTGAGGCCTCTATGCCTAGGCTGGGCACTTGCTGGCCTCACCTCCTCTGACAGACTACTTGCTGTGAGGACAGCGTCCATGCCTGTCCTTCTGCATAGCCTCCAAAATAGCCAGAGAGTGCCTAATATTTATTAAGATCTCCTTTCATTGTGGAAAGAGTGGTGGCCAAGTAGGTTTTTCACAGAAGTCTGTCCATGAAGAAAAAGGAACCAAGAGTCCTTCCTTTAACCATAAAATTGTCTTAATCCATTATACATGTTTATTTTTTGCTATAGCTGTCAATAGCTTCAAGTACTTTAGTGACCAATTGCTATAACATAGTCCAGGTAGAGGACCACCATGTGCTCCACAAGGCTCTAGAGAAATCCCCTTTCTTGGTCCTGGTTGCTGGAAAGGCTGCAGCCCAGCCTCTGGCTCCCAGGCCTTCCCGGGGCCTGGTACCTCCGCTGTTGCTCTGCTGCTCCCACTGTGTCTTTTCCCTCTTCCCTATTGTCATCAAGTCTGTGAGCCCCTTGTGGGCAGGGAACCAGCTTCCATGGCGTTGCAATGGCCTGAGGCAGCCATTGGTTGGGGAAGAAGGAACCACAGCCTAGAAGAGAAGCCGGCGGAGTTCTGGTATCGTTGCTGCAGCTGGTGTTGTGAATCAGGCCGACGAGCAGCGCATCCTCTTACCCGGCTATTTCACGACACCAGGGTTGCATCATACCCATCCTCTCCAGGCGAGCCTCGCGGGACCTGGTCGGACACGAGGACATGGGGATGGGTGGGGTTGGGTCTGGGAGTCTATACGTGAAAGGGTCTCTGTAGCCCACCAGATTTCAATCCAGACTGTTCCTCGGATGTCTGCCCCTCACTCCCTCCTCCGCCAGGCCCTGGAGTCTCAGGGCTCCACTATAAGCACTATGAGAGGTTCCAGGGTGATGCTGAGGTCTGAAGTTGGGAAGTAGTTGGGGGTCAGCCCTGGGGCTCACAGCTGGGGCTGGTGTCTATTTTTGCCATAGCCTTCTGGCCATGTTGCCTCAGGTCAGCTTTCCAGAAACAGATAGGCTCTGATACCCCAGGACAAGGGCCAGCCTTCTCCCTCTGGCATGCATGGCCCCCACTGCCACACCTTCCTTCCTCCCGGCCCCTGCCCTACACAGATCCACATGCTGGTTCTCTCATTCTGCCTTCAGAATGTATCTCGACACCCTGTTGTCCTCAGGGCTAAACAAAAACCAAAAAACCCAACCCAGAATGGGTCTCAACTCCCATCACTTCTCCCCTTCCTGCCATTGCACAGCTGCTCCCCAGCCTGCCCGCCACCATCACACACCTGCAGTAGCCCCTGACAGGCTGTCTAGCCTTGTCTCAGTCCATTCTCCATACAACAGCCAAAGTGATCTTTGAAAAATATAAATCTGACCATCACATAATAGGATATGAAACTCCTAGCCCTGGCCCATAAGGCCAGATGTTCCCTCTTCCATGTCTCAAACCCTTGTCCTTGGTCTCTCTGCTCCAGCCACAGGAGTCTCCTTGATATTCGGGAAGCCCAAAGCCACACCCGGCCATGGGGCCTTTGCACATGCTCCCTCTGTCTGGAGCTCCTGTGCTCACACCTGCTTACTGGTGGGTGGCTCCTTCTCTTCACTGGCGCTCAGCTTGAACTGCTCAACCTCAGAGAGCCCTAATGCTCTTACTAAGAAAAAGCTTTGTGTTCTTAATAGCACTCATCACTAAATGTATCATAACAATTGCTTGTTTGTCTTCTCTCTCATAGAATGTGAGCTCTGAGAGGGCAGGATCTTTGTCTTGTACCCTTTGGTGCCCCTCTTTGCCCAGCACAGGGTATGGTAGGTATACAGCAGGCATTCAATAAATGTACTGAAGGCCGGGTGCAGTGGCTCACTCCTATAATCCTAGCACTCTGGGAGGTCGAGGTGGGTGGATTGCTTGAGCGCAGGAGTTCAAGACCAGCCTGAGCAAGAGTGAGACCCTGTCTCTAAAACTAGCCAGGCGTTGTGGCGAGCCTATAGTCCCAGCTACTTGGGAGGCTGGGGCAAGAGTATCGCTTGAGTTTGAAGTTGCTGTGAGCTATGACTCCATGGCACTCTACCAAGGGAGACAAAGTGAGACTGCCTCAAATAAATAAGTAAATAAACAAATAAATGTAGTGGAATGAAGAAACAATTGGACCCCTTTCAGCCTGTCTCCCCCATTTCTTCCCTCCTCTCCCCACCACACAACACTGTGTACAGCCCCACTTCCTCTTCCCTTGCGCTGAGCACACCCTGCCTAGGCTCCTTCCCTGTGTCCCCTCCATCCTTGCCCCCTCTCTTTCTCCTGGGCAGCATCCATCCTCCGCTGGCCGGCTACATGACCTTGCAGTTCTGTCTGCCAGGCTAGGTTGTGCGGTCCGGTGCCTGGTACACAGAGCAGCACAATGAATGCTGAGTTTCCTGTGTGGCCAAGAAGGCAGGAGGCCCGGACATTCAGAGGTTGCAGCAGGCCCTTCCTGGCTCACTGCAGCCCCAGCATCCGCGGTCTCACTTCTACAGTTTCCTGACCACTCGGTCTTGTGGTTCCTTTGCTGCCCCTGCTCTCCTTCTGAGAGCCACTCAGCCAGGGCAGCCCCGGACGGGCGAGTGATCGCTGGCATTGGTGCCGGTGTCATTTCCATTTTGCTCCTGTTGAGTCTCACTCAGGTTCAGCAACTTGCACAAAGTTACATAGAAACTGATAGAACCCAGATGCCCTGTGGCCAAATCGCAGTGCTTGGCTTGGGGTGTGTGGAATAGTCTCAGACCTTCGGAAGAGTGTGTTGTCCTGGAAAGCAGGGACTGTGTGTGACCAAGCACTGTGTGTGACCCTCTTAAGAAGAGTGCCTTTGTGAGTGCCTCTCAAGTTGATTAAATTCCATGCAAATCCAAGAATTCCCATTCCCAGGGGCCTGTGCTTTGGGACAGATGTCTGACAGTTCCTTCAGCTTATTCTGTTGACAAACACTTCCATGGGTCCTGCTTAAAACCCATCCCAACTCAGACAGAGGCGGAGAACACACAGGTTTTATTGAAGCAGCAAAATTCCCCTTCAGGTCTGAGCTTGGCGCTGACACAGGTCAGGGGTCTAGGAAGGAGGAAGCAACTTGCCCAAGGTCACCCAGCATATTCACCGCCCCTCACTGCCCATGGCCGGGGTGTTACTGGAACCTAGCCCTGGCCCCTTCGGGCCTCTTTCTCTCCTAAGATCCTAATCAGGAATTTTCCACAGCTGTGCAGGCTCAGCGTGTGAGAGAGTGGTGTGAGGGGGTGTTGGGCAATGGTGATTGTCACCAGTCAGGTGGCAATTTAAGAGTGAGAGGAGTGGTAAGATCTGCCCCAAGGGCCTCAGGGTAGGAAATGAGTAACTGTGGGGAGGAGCCCCCACAAATCCTCTAATGACAAATCCAGGATGGAGCCGCAGGGAAGGTGACAAATCCTCGTGACTAGGTCCTTGGGCCAGTCCTCATCTTAGAGCTTTCAGCCTCTCCGGCAGCTCGTATGGCTGGGAGTCAGTAAGATGAACCCTGAGAAGACTTAAAAATTAGTGAGTACAGTACACATAAACTTTGGAAAAACGTTCACAGTTATGGTAACCTTTGGGGTTTGGCACTCAGCTTACCTCTCAAGCCAGACAACAGGCCATCTTACAGCCGTCCACTCAGCCTGGCTTTACTGACTGCCCACCATGCTATGGGTGGGGGAAAGCAGAGACATGGACAGCAGCTCCGCTCAAGCCAGCTGTGCATCCAGGCAGCTGAGGGTTTCCATGGCAGCCGCTCTTTGCCATCCTCAATTCTGGGTCCCCTTTGTTATACATTCAACAAGCCTCAACTGCGGTGTTTTTCAACCATTTTTTATCTCATGGCATACTTGAACCTATAGTTAAACTTCCATGGCACCCTTAAATTATTTTTTGATCCAAAAAGAATTAAAAAAAAATAAAAAGAATATACTTTCTATGCTTTGAACGTCTTACGAAAATAATTTTTTTTTTCTTTTTGAGACAGAGTCTCACTGTATCTCCCTGGGTAGAGTGCCCTAGTATCATCACAACTCACAGAAACCTCAAACTCCTGGGCTCAAGCAATCCTCTTGCCTCAGCCTCCCCAGTAGCTGGGACTACAGGCCTGTGCCACAATAATGGGTAGTTTTTCTATTTTTAGTCAAGACAGAGTCTCTTGCTTAGGCTTGTCTTAAACTCCCCAGCTCAAGCAGTTCACCTGCCTCAGCCTCCCAGAGTTCTAGGATTACAGGCGTTAGCCACGGCACAAGGCCTTCTTTCAAAAGTAATTTAATTAATGATAATTTTAAAATGCTCGCGGCATACCTAAGGTCCTCTCACTGCACACCGGTTGAAACTCACTAGTCTATTTGATACCTACTCTGTTCTGTTCTAGGTGCTTGGGATTGTTATTGGACAAAATAGGGCCAGTTCAAACCCCTCTCTTCAGAAAAATGCACTGAGGTGCGATAATATGACCACAATTTTATGGGACTCCTGGACCCTTGCCTCGGAGGGTGACTCCGTGACAGTTTGTTGCTCCAGCCCTGTCTGAGTATTTCCAGCTGTCCCCTCCTGTACTCCATCCTGGGCCTCTCTGGACAGGGAGTGAGGGACCGGCCAGTCCCTCCACCTCCGCTCTGTGTAAGTTCTCAGTTTAACTAGTGCTGACTCGCTGTTGGAGATCTTGGAACCCCAAGGACTCCAAACATCTTGGAGCTGGTCCTCTGGGGGGCCTGTGTGAGCTCTGAGTGCCCAAGACTGAGAGGCAGGGATGGGGAGGGAGAAAAACGTGTTCCTCCTGAGGACGACTGGAGCCTGAGCGTAAGCCGAGCTCAGATACCTGGAGCTGGTGGAGGCTTTTTGGCCTTTGTCCATCTCCTGCCTGCAAGAGAAGCAAGTCATCCTTCAAGCCTCAGGTCAAGGGTCCCCTTCTCTGGGAGGGCTTCCTTGGCTGTCCCCACCCCAGCCACCCTCCAGGGGCGTCTCTCCCGTCACTGCCCTCCTGCACAGTGGGGCTGACCTGTTCCCATGGCCATTCCCCCACCAGCTCAGCCCGTGTCTGGCTCTGGGCCGGCATCATGGTGCTACTGCCTGTGTCTGTGGCTCCTACCTCCACCACAGCATGGTGGGCAGTCAGTAAAGCCAGGCTGAGTGCACGCTGCAAGACAGAAAATTCAGAAGAGGTGACAAAGAGATCAGTGATTTTCTTGTGAACCTCTAGACCACCCCATCCCCAGGTAGCAGACTCTGAGACAGAGGTGAGCGTGCAGGGCATTCATCAGGGCACCCTTGGGGTTGGCACCTATGGGCAGATTGAAGGAGGAAGAACAGGGCAGAGGGAAGGAGCTGAGGCATAGACTCAAAGGCCAGTCGACCTTGAGGAGCTCTGGTGCTGCGATGGCCCGTCGGAGCTGGGGCAGGGTGCCAGGCCTTCATACTCCACATCCACCAGCCACTGGATGCTGGTCCTTTGGGGGAAAGGTGACTGTGGTGAGCCCACAGGGCCCCCTGAGGCAGCTGGGGGTATGTTATCCATTTCGGGAAGCACACCCAGCATCCTCCCACTAGTCTCTTGAAACATTGACCTGCCTCTTTCATCTCCCCACAGCTCAGATTTCAGTCACTGCCCCCACTCAATGGCCTAATGACCACAGGGCTGCCCCCACTGCCATTGTGAATTCAAGGCCTGAGGGGGCTGGTAAAAGCCGGTGCTGGAGCAGGCCTGCCCTGTAGGAGCTGGGAGCACTGTGTCTGAAATGGCTCCCTGGGCTTGATAGTCCAGTGACCCTGCAGGCAGAGCCCAGGCAGCCTGGCCCACTGTGAGGTGATGCCTGGTGTCCCGGAGCCACTGGCTGGCCATAGGCCCCTGGGGTTTGTCAGGCCATTTGTGGATTTGCAGCATACCTTGGAGCAGCTGAGCTCTGGGCTGGGGCTCCTTGTAGATAAGGGCTTGTATATACTGAGAAATGTGTCTGGAAGGACACACAGGACATTGGGAGACAGAGGTTGGAGCTAGAGAGACTAAATTTTTATATATCTGTGCATCTTTTTAAATGTCGTGCCACTCATCTATCCAAAAATACTAAATAAATAAATAATAAAAATGCAGACCTTACATGAGAGGCTTGAGAACCTGCATAAGGTGAGACTGATAGTAGGTCCTTGGGCCATTGGGCCATCTCTAGTGTCCCGTATAGGGGATGGCGTCCTCTCTGGTGACTTTTCCTCTATGGGTCCTGGCTGGTCACCTCCTGTTGCCCACATTCAAAAGAGCCACTGTAGGACTCGTGGTGTGTCTGGCTCAGGGCCAACCCAGCCCCCAGATCCAAGGCGGGTCCCCTATCTCAGTGATCAAATGGTCGGTGGGAGCGTGTGGGCACGTGCTCCACCTCCCACCCTCCCCGCCGCCCCCTGCTTGCCAGCCGTGGGCAGTTTGGGCTGACCTCCCTGTCTCCTCCCTGGTGCAGGCCCAGCCTATAAAACCATGCTGAGCATCCTCACCAGCCCTGGCCCCCTTCCTGGACGGCCAGACCCACAATGGCAGAGCTGCCCACACCAGAGACGCCTGGGGAGCCTGCGCTGTGCAGTGGGCGGTTCACCATCAGCACGCTGCTGGGAGGCGATGAGCCCCCGCCACCAGCTGCCTATGACAGCAGCCACCCCAGCCACCTGACCCACGGCAGCACCTTCTACATGCGCACCTTTGGCTACAACACTATTGATGTGGTCCCTGCCTACGAGCACTATGCCAACAGCGCCCTGCCCGGAGAGCCCCGAAAGGTCCGACCCACGCTGGCCGACCTGCACTCCTTCCTCAAGGTAAGTGCTGTTTCAGACGACTGGCCACTTCCTGCGGTGTGGCTGTAGCCCACTTACCTCACCTCTCTGATCTTTGGTTTTATTTGTGCCACGAGGACAAATCAGTGTCTTCCTTATGGGTTGAAAGGCCCCAACGAAATGGTGGGAGTGGGAGCTGTAGTGTTCTGGGCACATGTTGTGCTGTTTGTTGTCCAATCACCGGTAACCCAAAGGTGAACTGGGAAGCAAGAGAGGTAATGAACCTTCAGTCAGTGGAAACATACAAACAGAGGATGCGTATTACTGAAAGAGACAGGGAAAGGCAGGGCCTGGAAGGTCCACCTCAAAGAGGAGGCTCGCTGGGTTTGCTGCTTAGGAGGCTGGACTTCTAAGGGAGGGGGGCTGGGAGCTGTATTGTCACCACCCCGTGTGACCTCACTTTTCCCATCTGACAATTGGGCAGAATCATTCTTGGTTCTGGATCTAGGACTTGCTAAATTCACAGGGCTCCTCCCCATGCCCCATGGCCTAGACATGGTCCCTTGTTCCACACAGGGCTGCAGAGATGTGGTGGCCAAGAAAAAAGCCCCAGAGGAGGGAGCTTCAATCACCTAGGGCACAAACTCCCCAGAGGTAGAGGCCTGGGTCCCAGTCCTAGACCTGATGGGACCCACTGTGTGGCCTTGGACAAGCTGCTTCATCTCTCCAGGGTAACACTAACCCTGTCCCTCCTTCTCAGGCTGTACAACTGCCTGGCCCCAGTTGGAGAGCAGTTCCAAGACCACTGCTCTCCCAGGGGAAGAAGTGTTATAAACAGGCACTCCCAAGACTCCCATTCCCCGCCTCCATGGGGGAGTTTCTTAAAAGCCCCTCAAACACCTCAATACCCAGTGAAGCTGAGTGGTCTGAGGATGCCCAGTATGGGGCACAGTGGCAAGGACCAGGGGAGTGGTCGCAGAGACCCAGTCCCAGCATCTTTGCCTGCCTGACACCTAGTCTCTGGCTTCCAGCAGGAAGGCAGACACCTGCACTCCCTGGCCTTTGACAGCCGGCCCAGCCATGAGATGACTGATGGACTGGTGGAGGATGAGGCAGGAACCAGCAGCGGGAAGAGTCCTGGAGAGCCCGTGCGCTTTGGCTGGGTTAAGGGGGTGATGGTGAGTGGGGTGTGGGTGGGTCTCAATGTCCATAAATGGAGGTGGGGAAACATAGCTCCATCCAGGCTCAGCCCTGATTCTCAAGTCCTAGCGGCCAGACCAGATCCAGAGCCAACCTGGGCCTCAGTTTCCCCATCTGCACAGTGACCTCAAATTTTCTCTGATTTGTGCTTCTAGACCTACTTTTATGCCCTAGGCTGAGACCTGGCCCTGGGGAAGATCTCTGATTTCCCACTCACTAGTCATGTGGTAAGGTACTTAATCTCTCTGTGCCTCAGTTTCCTCATCTGTGGAATGAATTAAATGAGTTAAGTGATGTGAGGTCATTGGATCATTGCCTGTCCTGAAATTATTAGAAGTTGTATTTCTCCCAAAAGCCAGTAGGTGGCAGCACAGCACAAATCCAGAAACCGGTGGGGTTTTTTTCCTCATTCTCCATGAAAGGATCTAGGGAAAAGCTTCAGTCGTGTTCTGGGAGGCAGGAGGCCAGGGTTCTGATCTTTCTTTCTTTCTTTTTTTTTTTATTAGATCATAACTGTATACATTACTGCATTTATGGGGTACAGTGTGCTGATTTTATATACAATTTGGAATGTTTACATCGAACTGGTTAACATAACATTCAACCTCATTTAATTGTTGTGTTTAGACATTTATACTCTACTATTAATATATTTGACATGTACCCTTGTAATATGCGTAGTAGGTGAGGTCCCACCAATTACCCTCCCTCCACCCGTCTCCCCCGCCCCTCGCCCTTCTCTCCTTCTTTCTGAGCTATAATTGTGTTTTATCTTCCTTATGAAAGTGTGGGTGATCTGATCTTAACTCT
Organism: Perodicticus potto; assembly: GCA_963574655.1. Lineage (NCBI taxonomy): Eukaryota > Metazoa > Chordata > Mammalia > Primates > Lorisidae > Perodicticus > Perodicticus potto. Next base: position 34,724 of record CAUYRH010070855.1, on the reverse strand, counting down.
GCCAGCCGTCAACTAGCTGTGCCTCTGTTTCTCCATCTGAATCGTGAGCCCTCCGCCCTCCCCCCGAGGCTCATCTTCAGAGACTGGATCTCCCTCAGACTGTGCTGGCTGGAGCCTGGTGCAGCCCTGTTCTGCATCTCAGAGCAGATGGATCTCCAAGGTTTCCCTGGGTTGTGAACGCCATGTGCCCCAGCCCAACCTGCACCTTGGTGGGGCCAAACACCACACCAGCCCCTCCCATCTGAGAACTTTGGCCTCAATCATGGCCTCTGGCTTTGCTTTAAATTTGGAAGCTGAAGTCATAGCAATCTGAGCTCTGGTTTCTGCTCATACATGGGGCATTGGCTCAGCTGGCATTTGCTGAGCTCCTCCTAAATGCCAGGTCCTAAGTCAACAGCCAGCCTCTGGGGCCAGGGTTGGGGCTGGCAGACACAGGATCCCAGGCTTGGAATAGGGTTAGGGGTGATGATTATTGCAGTCCACTCTCAGGCCTCCATGGGAGGGCTGGAGAGTGGGCAGGAGGGATAGGTGGATCTCCAGGTGCCACTCACCCTCCTGCCACCCAGAACTAGAGAATCAGACCTACTGACATGGGAAAAGCAAAGAAAGGGCCCCGGTGTCCCCTAGGCCCAGGTGCCTGGTGCCAGGCCAGACCAGGGAGAGGCACTTGTATGTTTGGTTTGGGGGTATCCACCCAGGTGGCCTCTGACCCTGCTCTCCCCCCAGATCCGTTGCATGCTCAACATCTGGGGCGTGATCCTCTACCTGCGGCTGCCCTGGATCACGGCCCAGGCAGGCATTGGTGAGTGTGGCTTTTGGGGAGAGGAGGGAGAGCACACTTGAATCCTCGGTCCTCTAAGGCTCCACGGGAGGAGGCCAGGCCTGCTTCTCCCCAGTGCAGCGTCAGGCCCTTGCAGTGACAGGGTTCAGGGTGGTGTGACAGAGGCACACTGGACATATCAGCAGCCCAAGGGCTCTCCTGACTCTGCTACAGCAGAGCATGTGCTCTGGACAGACCAGGGTTCAGAAGCTACCTCTGTACCATGCTGTGTGACAGAGAAAGGTTTTTAGCCTCTCTGAGCCTTGGACTTTTCATCAGTAAAATGGGGGTGACAACAGTACCAGCCTCATGGAGCCATTGTGGGATTTATATGGTGCAGGTTAAAACATAGCACAGGGGTAGCACCCAGAGGTATGCATCAAGTTGTAACTGCTTATTTTATTATTAAACGAGGGTTCCTTCCCTTCATGCCTAACAATCCTTTACAGGTTGGCTCGTGAGCTCCCTGGCTATGAGAATACGCCAAGCGGTAGACAGAGAACCATTTTTCAGATGAGAACACTGAGGCTCAGAGAAGGGTGAATTAGTAGACAGACTTAGGTTCCTCCCCTGGATCCTCCCCTGGGAATGGCCCTTACTGAATTTTGAGATGCTCCCCTCCCCCTCCCCCAGTCTTGACCTGGATTATCATCCTGCTCTCCGTCATGGTGACCTCCATCACAGGCCTCTCCATCTCAGCCATCTCAACCAATGGCAAGGTCAAGTCAGGTGGGCCCCCCAAAGGCCCTCCTCTCGGAGACTCCCCTGTCTCTACCCTGGGAATGAGTCTTTGATCTGTTCCCCTAACGGAACCGCCCCACCCCAGCTGCTCCTGTGGTACCAGGTAAAGGCTCTGGGCAGGCTGCCCACACCATAGGATGGCCTCGGTTATCTCCTGCCCTGTGGGCCCTACGGTCACCCCTTCCTCGGCCTCTGCCAGCCCCAAGTCCAGTCCAGCCACCTGACCCCTCTAATTTCACGGCTCCTGACTCTGGCCCCAATAGGTGGCACCTACTTCCTCATCTCCCGGAGTCTGGGCCCAGAGTTAGGGGGCTCTATCGGCCTCATTTTCGCTTTTGCCAACGCCGTGGGTGTGGCCATGCACACTGTGGGCTTTGCAGAGACCGTCCGTGATCTGCTCAAGGTGAGGCCAGGGCTGGACCCTCCCCAGAGGGAGCCCAGGGAGCCCACCCCTCTTTTGTTCCCCTTGGCACCAGCTGGGTCTTCCTGTATCCATCCACCAGGATTTCGCCCGTCAGAAACCAAGGCCACAGTCTGATCACTATGGATGGCAGTGGCAATCTTATCAAATAAAGACCATTCCCAGAAGTCCCCTTCAGGGGTGCCTGAGTCCTTTAGGGCCACATTTTGTCCAAGCCCAAGCAGCAGCTGCTTTGGGGGAGTCTGCTGGCAGGGACGGTGCTTGAGTTTGCAATTTCCTATCAGAGGGCCCTCTGGGAGGCCCCTCCAGGACACGGGTGGGGCGTTCGGAGGGCAGCAGGCAGCCCGGCCTGTTCCCTCAGGAGTATGGCACACCCATCGTGGACCCTGTTGATGACATCCGCATCATCGGTGTGGTCACGGTCACCGTGCTGCTGGCCATCTCCCTGGCTGGCATGGAGTGGGAGTCCAAGGTAAGGAGGCACAGTGGAGCAGCGCCATGGAGGTGACAAGTGAGAGAAGTGGGAATTGTGAGACTTGGGTCCTGGCCCTGGTCCTGCCTCTATGTGTATTAACTAGGCACATTCTGTGGCTGTGACAAAACACCCCTAAGTAATGGTGCCTTAGCCCAGAGGGCCTTTGTTTCTCTCTTGTGTACGTGGTCCAGGGCAGGCATGGTGGCTCCAGGGGTCAAGCACTCAGACTGACTCCTTCCATCCTGTGACCCTCCTTCCTGGAGCTGTGGCTCTTGGTCACCTGGTCCATGATGGCCAGGGCACTTTGTCCACAGTCCTGCCAGAGGGAGAAGGGAAGAAGAGATGGCAGAGAGGGAATTCCCTTCCCCTTTCTAAGGGAAAGGCACACCCGGGCAGGGGCACATAGCTGCAAGGAGGCTGGGCCACTGTGGCCTCCATTTGAAGCATGAATCCATCCAAGAATCAGAAGTGTAGCACTACAAAGTAAGGAAAGAGGGGATGTTGGGCCTCAGCTGGCCGGTGGCCTATAAGCAAGGTGGGCCCTGGCCCCTGCAGCCCTGCCTCTCTAACCCCTTGACACTCTGATTCTGGCTGGCTTGGCCTCCTGCCCTTCCTCAGGTGCACCAGGCTGAACCCCCCGGATGGTTCTACAGCTCATTCTTCCTCCTCCTTCCATGTCTGCTCAAACTTTTTCTCCCTAGAGACTCCCCCCCCCCCAGGCCACCCTGCTAAAGTGACCCTGACCTACCCCCCATTCCACCCCCTCATTTTTACTCTAAATTCGCCTCCTTTATCAGAGACAAGAGGTCTCGGCCATCTTGTCCTCTGCTGTTCCCCCAACTCCTTGAGTGGAGCTTGCTGCATGACGGGGATTGAATGAATGAGGGAGGAACCCTGGGCAAGTCCCCCCTGGTGGGGTTTCCTGAAGTGGCGGGGTCCTGTCTGCAGGCCCAGGTGCTATTCTTCTTTGTCATCATGGTCTCCTTCGCCAACTACTTGGTGGGGACGCTGATCCCCCCCTCTGAGGACAAGGCCTCCAAAGGCTTCTTCAGTTACCGGGGTAAGTGCAGGTTGGGGCTCTGACCACGGCTCTGGGATCAGGAACAGTCTGCCTGGGAATCTGGCTCATTGTGTGGGCACCAGGAGGTGGGATTCCCTCAACCTAAGCCAGGGGTGCTGGGGGAGCTGCCTGCTTGCTTGGCTGGGCTCAACGAGGGGGTGCCAAGCCCTCCAGGTGGCCCTGACTCAGGCGTTGGCTTTCCAGGTGACATTTTTGTCCAGAACTTGGTGCCTGATTGGCGAGGCCCAGATGGCAGCTTCTTTGGGATGTTCTCCATTTTCTTCCCCTCAGCCACGGGCATTCTGGCAGGGGCCAACATCTCCGGGGACCTCAAGGTGAGCGGATTACCCATCCCCTTTTTGTCCTGACTCTGAAGAAGGCAGTGATCAGAGCCTTCTTCCCTGCTGTACCAGGATATGCCTCTGGGCACTGAGCTTGGCACTGAGACCAGTGGGCAGAACGCCTAAAATATAGTCCAGTCCGGTTGGGACTCAGTTCAATCCAATCCAAACCAGTTCTGCTCCACTCCATTGTGAGATTGTTGATTTATACCAGCTGCGCTCTAGGCCTCATGGGATACGAAAAATGGCTAGTCTTCTCCCTATTTCCTGGGACTCTCAGCCTTAGGGGAAGGCTGTGACCTTCCAGAACTCAGCCTTGATCAGGCACGTCTTTGCCGGGCTGACAGCTTCCAGGGCTCTCCACTGCTTCGATGCAGGCAGGCTCCTTGGTTTGGCTTTCAAGGCTCCAACCTGCCTGTTCAGCCTCATCTCTGATCACTGCCCCAATTTTCCATGATCCCTTCTCCAGCCCCAAGGCTACTTTGCCCATGTTGCCCTGTCCCTCCTCCACACCTCTGCCCGCACTGCCTCTCTATCTGAGATCCATACCCTTGTGTTTTTCTTTTTTTGAGACAGAGTCTCACGCTGTTGCCCTGGGTAGAGTGCTGTGGCGCTCACAGCAACCTCACTTGGACCCAAGTGATTCTCTTACCTCAGCCTCCCAAGTAGCTGGGACTATAGGCGTCTGCCACAACGCCCGGCTATTTTTTTTTTTTTTTTTTTGGTTGTAGTTGTCATTGTTGTTTGGTGGGCCCAGGCTGGATTAAAACCGGCCAGCTCCAGTGTATGTGACTGGCGCTCCAGCTGCTTAAGCTACAGGTGCTGAGCCACACTTGTGTTTTGCACCTTACAAAGTTCTGTTTCTCTTTTGAACACCTCCTTCAACCTTACTTCTCTCCCAGCCCTGTCATCAGAGTCACGGTTCTCCTGGTCTAGCGTAACGATGTCAGCCATTCATGCGTCCCCTTCCATCTAGAGAACTGCCACCCACCTCTGTCTTCCTCTTCACTCCCAGCCTAGAGTCTGGCATATACAGCTGTTCGGTACATGTTTGTTGACTGAATAGTGATGAAATGTCGTGTTAAAGCAGAAGTACAAAGTGCTGTGCAGTGTGGGGAAGGAAAGACTGACGTTGGCAGGAACTCCAGCAAAACTTCTGGGTAGAAGTGGGGCTGAGGCTTTGAAAGGGGAGAAGCCGGTGGAGCCTTTGTTACCAGCAGAGGTGTCCAGCCAGGAGCCTAGCACAGTGCTGGAATCATAGCTAACCCTCACCCCAATCTCCAGTTCTACTCAGAAGGTGCTCCCCGATGCAGTTCCTTTTCTTTCTTTCCTTTCTCTTCCTTCCTCCCTCCCCACCTCCTGTTTCTTTCTTTCCTTTTTTTGAGACAGAGTCTTGCTCTGTCACCCAGGCTAGAATACAGTGCCATCATCATAGCTCACTGCAACCTCCAACTCCTCAACTCTCAAGCAATCCTCCTGCCTCAGCCTCCCCACTGACTGGGACTACAGGGCACTGCCATGACAACACACCTGGCTAATTTTTCTATGTTTCGTAGAGACAGGGTCTCTTTTTGTTGTCCAGTCTGGTCTCAAATTCTTGGCCTCACTTAAATGATCCTCCCACCTTGGCCTTCCAGAGTGCCAGCATTAAAGACATGAGCTACTGTACTGGCATGAAGGATTTTCTTAACCAAATTAAAAATTGTTCATTGGAGATAATCTTTTATCTCCAATAAAAGACCAGGAAAGACTTTAATAGAGGGGAAAGGAAAATGGAGACTGACCAAGTGTCAGCTCAGATCCCACAGTTGCAAAAGGCTTTTATTAGCCTTATCAGTATAGCTGCAATGGGGCGGTGAGCCCGGAGGGCCGCCCAGGGCTCTTTCCTAGTGTGGGTCAGGATTCTGGGGTATCCTTAGATCAGAATTATCTCTGGACCCGTGGAGCCAGGATTACAGGCTTGTCCTTAGTACCAACAGGATATGGGCAGGGTATTTCCAGGAACTCTGGCCTTGAGGCCCTCCTGAAGTTAGGTGAGGGGAAAGCTGGTTTCTGACCTGAGTTTCTAAAATGGCTGCACTCCTGTCATGGTTATAAGAATTCTTTTCCTACAACTCCTTACTTTTTATTTTAAAGAATGAGGGTGCAGAAATCTTTCAAAACTTCTTCCTGCTAAAAGGGGGCGCTGGCTCTTTTAGAGATATAGGTAGGAGTTACTGGGGTTAGGAAGGTTTTGGTGTTGTCTTGAGCGAGCCTCTTTCTATTTTGAAGCCATGCCCTGGGTGGTTCAGGTGGGGCCTGGAAATCAGAGTGGCTCCCTTTTATTGTCCAGCTCCCGTTTATTATCTGGGGCATGGCCGGTGAAGGCCTGGTCTGCCTGCCTTGAGGTGCCTGCAGAGGTTGGCCTGTGCTCCGATGGCCTGGATTCCTCCGAGCCCTAGCAGATCGTTGCCTAGACATTTATCTGGATGCCTCATCGAGCTTCTTAGGTTACCAACTGGCCGCATGTCCGGTGTGCCAGCACCAGGGCCGTGGGCTGGCTCAGTGCCGGGTGAGGCAGGCTCCATCTCACTCCCCTAAGCCGTCCTATGCCGTGGGTTCTGGATGCTCGAGCTTAAGGAGCCCCAGACTCTTAGACGTGGTTCTCTGCCCATCCTGTGGGACAATGTCCTCAGCAGCAGAGCTACTCCACTTTGCAGAGCTCTTACTTCAAGGCTTTGGACAAGTTTCTTAAAACTTTTCTGGGCCTCAGCTTCCTCAACTGTAAAATGGGTCTAATACAGCCCCAACCTTGCAAGGCAGGTGTGAGGATTCAATGAGCTAATTCACATAATGTGCCTCGAATAGTGGCTGGCACAGAGGAAGTTAAGAGCTGGTTGTCATCATTGTCATTTTTACCATGATACAGAGGAGCAAGCCAAGATCAGAGAGGCCCAGGGGCTTGCCCAGGGGTACAGGGGTGGCAGAGGAGCAGGAATATGAGTTTCTAGAACAAAGAGGCTGTTGCTTATCAATTTAATCACAATTTTATCATTCAACAAAATTTTTCTGTGTTGTCCCAGGGCATGTCCCTATGCTCAATGCTGCCTCCACCCCTAACAGCCACAGTTATAGTCATGTGCCATGTGCTAGGTTCTTTCCTTTTCTTTTCTTTCTTTTTTTTTTGGCTGGGGCTACCTCCAGTATATGGGGCCGGAGCCCTATTCCTTTGAGCCACAGGCACCACCCACCCTTCCTTCCTTCCTTCCTTCCTTCCTTCCTTTCTCTCTCTCTCTCTCTCGCCCCGACTCCCGCCCTCCCATCCTCTCTTTCTTTCTTTCTTTTTTTAGAGGGATATGTTGCCCTGGGTATAGTGCCATGGTTTCATAGCAACTTCAAACTCTTGGGGTCAAGCAATCCTCCTGCCTCAGCCTCCTCAGTAAGTGCGACTATAGGCACCTGCCACAATGCCTGGCTAGTTTTTTCTATTTTTAGTAGAGATGGGGTCTTGCTCTTGCTCAGGCTAGTTTTGAACCCCTGAGCTCAAGCCATCCACCTGCCTCAGCTTCCCAGATGTTAGGATTGCAGGTGTGAGCCACCACACCCACACAGGTGATTTTCTTATTTCACAGATGACTCAGAGACATTAGGGCATTGTCCCAGTGCTGACAGCTAGACCAGGTTGGCTGAGATGTGAACGCAGATGTGGGGCCAGATGTGCCTGACGTAGGAGCCAGGGTCTGAGATGTGGGTGGCAGAATGGGCATTGAGGGCTGCTGTCTGCATCTTCTGTGGCTGCCATAACCAGTTACCACACGCTGGGTGGTACAAAACAACGCAGTATGTACTGTCACAGTTTGGGGACACAGCAGGGCCAGGCTCCAGGGAAGAATCCCTGCTTGCCTTTTCCATTCCTTTTCGTGGCTCCTGACAATGGTGTTCCTTGGCTTGTGGTGGCATCAGTGCAATTCCTGCCCCTGTTGTCTTTCCTCTGGGTGTCTCTGTGCGTCTTTTCCTCAGAAGGACCCACCCTACCCCAGTGAGACTTCATCTTAACTAATTATACCTGCAAAGACCCTATTTCCAAATAAGGTTGCATTCTGAGGGTCTGGGTGGATGCGCATTTGGGGGGACACTAGTCAATCCATAGAGGCAAGGTGGGAGGCCAGGGATGCTGTGTGATGGCCGAGGCAGGCTGTCCTGCTGTGCAGGGCAGGTCTGGTAGGCCCATGGCCAGGGGGCGCCTGGAGCAGGGATCTGCAGACCTGGGGGTTCCAGGGACTCCAGATGGGCGCCTCTGTTCCTATTTGTCTGCCTCTCACCTCCTCCAACAGCCTTAACCTTGACTTGTCCCTAACCTGCGGTTCTACAGCTGCCTGGACAGTGAGCAGGACAGCTCAGGGCTTGCTGTGAGGGAGGTTCATGAATCCACTTCCCAAGGCAGACTTCACCTTCCCTTCCAGGCAGGGGTCCGTGGGTCTGTGCCTGGAAGGTGAAGCTGATCTTGAACTTGCTGTAAACATCCCAGTCTGTGTTGCTACACCCCCCAACTTGCCCCCAGAGCCTGAGGCTGTGAACTTTGATAATCAGGACCTGAGTGAGACCCAGGTCTTTTGCGCAATTCCCTGGCCTCAGTTTCCCCACCAGCCAGGTTGGGGTGCCCAGGCCACATCTCTAAAATGACAATTGAGAAAGCGCCTGGAAGAGAGGACCGTGTGATGTGTGCGTGAGGTTTTATTATCAGGGTTAGGGAATATGAGCGGAGCCTTCTTGAACAGAAGGAGAGAGTGATTTAATATGCCGTGAGGGGCCCGGTCTCGGAGCTTCAATTTACCAACACCCTGTGCTGCCACCTCCCTTACCTGTGAAGGCCCAAGGTGTGGGAGTGCTGCAGACTGCCCACTGTCCCTGGGAACTGAGCAGAGCCCTCCATGCTACTTGCTCCCCCACAACCCCTCACAGCACACCTCGGCCAAGTGCCCTCTGTGGCCCAGGCATGGAGCTGTTGGAGTTTTTCTCTCTGCCTCAGGCTTCCAGGGTCTGGGGTGGGTCCACCCCCCTCTGTGGACCCTCAGTCACTAGGCTCTTTTCTCACTCTGTAGCGCCAAGGTCAGGGTTAGATGGGCAGTGTGGCCTGATGCTCTCTCCCCCTTCTTTTCTCCTCCCCCCACCCCAGGACCCTGCTATAGCCATTCCCAAAGGGACGCTCATGGCCATCTTTTGGACCACCATCTCCTACTTGGCCATCTCAGCCACCATTGGTAAGTGGCCGGCCCAGCCAGGTGGAAAGGGATGGGACCCAGCCCAGCTGCCACCCTGCAGTGTCCACAGAGCCCAGACCACTAGAAGGGGCCCAAGGGTTCAGGTTGGACTCTAACAGGGAGAGAGGATCTGGGAGGACACAGCAACCCTGGATGTGGAGCCTTGAACCCCATCTCTGGTCAGTGATAAGAGCCATCTTCATTGGAGGGTTAGTTTGTGGTGGGGATGGGGGGCATCAGACCAAGCTCCTCTGACCCCTTCAGACCTTGAGGTTCCAGACTTGTGAGTGAGAAGCTCCTGCAGGATAAAGCATGCTCCAGGCCTGGGAATAATGTGAGGGTGATGAGGATGCTACAACTGACCCTGTGTGCCCCGCCCTGTCATGCCTTATTACACTGAATCCCAGTACTGTCATTTCCTCTAGTTTACAGAGGAGAAAATGGGGGCTCAGAGAGGTTAAGGTGACACAACCAATGAGTGGTGGAGCTGGGCTTTGAACCCAGGCCTCGGCTGTCATCTCCTGCCTTGAACTGAGAGCCTCAGTGCACTTGCTCCCTAAGACCTCCTTCCAGGCAAGCTGTGCACAGGTGCCCAAAGGACTTGGCCCGGGTCTCTGCTTTAGGAGGACATTTTGATCTAGGGCAGGACACTTAGGCTCTCGGCACCTCTGTAAAATGACCACAACAAGAACAATAATAGTAAGTAGAGTACGTGGCACCTGTCACATGGCGAGCGTGCCCACATATTAGCAGCTGTCACCATTGTCATTTCACGATAGAGGTAGCACACACAGCACCTTGTCCTCTGCAGAGGTGACCAGGATTTGGGGATGGGAGAGGACAGAATGAGGGAGGGAAGGGAGACCTCCCGACATCCGCCTTCCTCCTCTCAGGCTCCTGCGTGGTGCGCGATGCCTCTGGGGTCCTGAACGACACGGTGACCCCCGGCTGGGGTGCCTGCGAGGGGCTGGCCTGTGGCTACGGCTGGAACTTCACGGAGTGTTCCCAGCAGCACAGCTGCCGCTACGGCCTCAGCAACTATTACCAGGTCCCAGGGCTGCATGGAGCCTCCCCGGAGGTCACCCCACCGGGCGCAGGGGCCGAGTTTGGGGGTCTGGGCCCTAGGCTTGAGGGAGAGAGGGATAGAGCTTAGATGTGCACAGTCCCTCCCCGTGGGTGGCACTGGGACCTCCATGCGGGGGGTGTGGATTCAGATAGAGGTTCAGGGCCCAGCCCTTGCCCGAAGTAGGGACTCGGGGGGACTCTTGGCTCCACTCCCCCATCATGGAAGTCCCTGAACCCCACACCCCTGCAGACCATGAGCATGGTGTCAGGCTTTGCGCCCCTGATCACGGCCGGCATCTTCGGGGCCACCCTTTCCTCTGCCCTGGCCTGCCTCGTCTCCGCAGCCAAAGTCTTCCAGGTGAAGCAGGAAGAAGGGGTGGAGCAGGGGCTGGGGATCCGAGTTGAGAGGCCCAGCCAGAGGGGTCTCTGGGTGACTGCTACGATGATCAGGGAGTCTAGATGGGAGGGAAAGGGGCATTCTGAGCAAACTCTTAAGGAAGCAGCTCCCTCCCCGTGGTGTGATTTGAAGAACGCCTGCAGTTCCCACCCCAAATCTTACCTGTGCAATCTCACCGTGTGAGACCCACCACCCAAGTTTCACCCTGAGTGATCAGCCTCTCTCATTCTGCCCTTTTACTGTGCCCTTTCTGGTGAGGTGGGGTGGGTGAGGCCTCACCCCATATAACAGAAGCAGGGGACAGGGCCCAGATGGGGACATGCCCTGCTAGGGTCACAGAGGGCACCAAGCAGCAGCTGGAGCCTGGGAGGTCCCAGGGCAGGGAAGGCGGTGAGTGGTGAGTGAGGCGTCCGGTGCCGCAGTGCCTGTGTGTGGACCAGCTGTACCCTCTGATCGGCTTCTTCGGCAAAGGCTATGGCAAGAACAATGAGCCCGTCCGTGGCTACCTGCTGGCCTATGCCATCGCCGTGGCCTTCATCATCATCGGTAAGAGGCTGCCAGGGCTGGGCGGGCCGGTTCCCTCCCTGCCACTCCTCTCCCCTCCCATCCTGAGTGCTCAGCCGGGCCTAGCAGTGAAAGGCTCTGTGGATAACTCTCAAGTGGGTGAGCCCCCACCTGGTAAGAGACCTGGGGAGCCATGTGGTCCTCCAGCCAGGGTGGCTCCAAACCCGGCTGGGCCGTGAGCCCTTCTGCTCCATTAGAAGGGAACTCACCTCCTTTCCGTGTCATGCATTCCAGTGTCTTGGCAGGTGACACTCCCCTCCCCAGGTCTAAATGAGCCCCGAGGACACTTTTGGAGCACAGGACAAGCTGACTGGTCCCTCCTTGAGTGTTGAAACAAATGTCTGGGCCAATATCCTCATAGGTATATAAACTAGACAAACCCATTTTCCCAAGCCTTGGCCTTATAGACCCCTTGGGCTTCAAGGTGAGAGATGCTTTAGGAGAAAGAACCCAGGTAATCTGTTCCTTACATTGACTTTGTCTCTTGGCTTTGCTACATGCCAGCTGTGTGATCTTTGACAAGTTACTTACCTCTTTGAGCCTCCAGAGCCAGAGTGCATAACAGGTGTGTCACAGATGGGCAGGAAAACACACCCTCACATGCCCATATGCTCGCCCACACCCATGCACATACCCAATACCTTCTGACTAACTTAGCCAAGGAGGCAGAAGTCCCTGGTCACCAAGCAAGGACAGTGGTCATGCTGTGACATGATGCCTCCCTGGTCCCTGCTCCTGGGGAGAAGTGGAGTCGGGGGAGGCTGTTGGCATCTTCTTGCTACTGCCAAATCCCTGCTGCTTGGGCAAGAGTCACCAACCTGTCAGACTTGCCCGGACTGTCTAGTCACTGTCCCCCGGGGGAAGCTTTCCAGACACTGGGCAGTCCTGGGTCCTGAGCCAAATGAAGAGGCAGCAGGGCTACACTCAGGATAAAAAAGTCTAGTCAGGCCTGGCATCCCTGGGCCCAGAAACCCATTTCCCTGCCAGGCACCCTGATTGGGGTGGTTCTGACTTGACTTCAGGCTAGGGACCACGATCACAGATGCTTGGGGCAGAGTTCTTCTGAGGGTGATTAAATGGAATCACGGAGGGAAGGCCCAGCACCTAAGAGGTGCTTACCTTGTTTAGGGATCTCCAGAAGCAGGGCCCTGGGACAAGCATTCACAAGCAGAATTTATCTGGGGGAGCTCAGGGTGGTGGCAGGGAGCAGGACAGAGAGGGAAGAGAAGCCGCCAGTTCTGGAGTAGTCACCATTGGGATGGAACTGTGATGCAGTCCTGGGTGTCCTGGCCCAGGTCATAAAATGTATTTCTTACTGTAATTTGTGACCAAGAAAGCATGATAGCTGCTGCCACTGGTCATCCCATAGCCTGATGGGATCTACTCTCACACTGCCCCCCCTTAAGAGGCTTTTAAGAAGCCAGTTTACAGTTTATAAGACATCATCTCCTTGAGCTTCACAAAGTGATGGACCCATTTCACAGATAAGAAGATTGAGACCTATTGAGGGTCAATGGCTTGTTTGGGGTCCCCCACCTGGGGAGTGAGGTGCCAGGCAGCTGCTTGGCAGAGTTGCCCAACAGGCTGTCCTCTCTCTCCCTGAAGCTGAGCTCAACACCATAGCCCCCATCATTTCCAACTTCTTCCTGTGCTCCTACGCCCTAATCAACTTCAGCTGCTTCCACGCCTCCATCACCAACTCGCCCGGTGAGCAAACCCTTCCCTTCCGCAGGGGGGCCTCAGGGGTGGGAGTAGAAGGCATGGGTGGATGAAGGCAGCCCAAAGTCACCTCTCAAACTGAAACCTATTAACAGGGACATGCGTGTCATAACAATGGCAGCTAACCTTTTTAAAACACAGGGTGCACTTTGCGTAGATTCATATGCTGTTTACAGTCTGTGGGGGGTTTTCTAGTCCCTTCCGTTACCAATTTTACAGAAGTTAGGAGTCTGATTCCTTAGAGAGAGACGAGAACTGCCCAAGACCACGGCTGGGGCTCTCACATACGGTGTTGCAGGTTGCACACAGCACAGCTCTAGGGAGCGCCATTCATATCATGGATATCATAGCTGCATGGTGAAAAACTTCCAGCAGGTGGCAGTGATGAGTCTTGAGGAAGCTGGGTGTGGTGGCCCACATGTGTGGTCCCAGCTTCTCAGAAGTTCAAGGCTGCATTGAGCTAGGATGACGCCATTGCACCACTTCAGCCTGGGCGACAGCAAGATCCTATGTCTTACCAAAAAAAAGGAGTCTCAAAGACAAACACTTTGTTCTAACCAGCCCCAAATTGCCAATGTCCATTACCAGGCTAGCTTTTATGTACACCCCAATGTGCATGGTGGCCCTGGAGTTGTCATGAGGCAGCTGTCACTAGTGGCGGGGGCAGCACTGGCCTGCTGGTGCGGAGCCAGGCAGAAGCATATCCTTGCCCCTCCATCTCATCCCAGCCCTGTTGCTGATGTGGTACATCCTGTGGCCATATTTGGCCAGAGCTGGATGTTCCTCCTTGGTATAGTCTGTTGACACAATAACATGCCAGCAGAGTTGGGCACATGGTCCTCTGCAGAGCTGCCAGCCCAGCCCTGGGAGGAAAGGCGGGTGGTCCCCCTTGGCATCCATGGCTGCCCAGCCCTGCCCAGCAGCTCTGGCCCAGGAGGAGCTTCCAGAGTGCTAGGCATGCCCACTGACCTATGCTGCTGGCCCAGGGTGGAGACCCTCCTTCCGATACTACAGCAAGTGGGCGGCGCTGTTCGGGGCAGTCATCTCTGTGGTCATCATGTTCCTTCTCACCTGGTGGGCGGCCCTCATTGCCATTGGCGTCGTGCTCTTCCTTCTGCTCTACGTGATCTACAAGAAGCCAGGTATGCGTCTCAGCTGCCAGGGCTCACTTGTCCTCCCCAAGGCAGCCATGCAGGCAGTTCTGCCCACTGGCCTGCCAGGAGGGCTCTGCACTCCTCTCTGGCCCTCGTACCCTGTCTGTCCCCATGCTGTGAAGAGGATGTGCCCACTGAGAGCCCACCCCTCAGCTTCCAGACCACCCCTGGGCATCCAGCAGCCTGGAATTCCCTGCCTGAAGGCAGCTTCCAGGGTCTGAGCCTCTTACCCAGCACCATCCTGCAATAGGGGCTCCCCTTTGGTGTGTACACCTAGTTCCCAGGGGTAGCCAAGGGCTGAGTGTTTGAAGATCTGGTGGACAAAGCTTGGAGCCTGGGCAGGGGTATGTATGCAGGCAGGGATCCTGGGATGACAGCGGGTAACAGGACTCCTAGAAAGCCTAGAATTCTAAATCTGAACCTGGCTTCCAGGCCATTGTGAAGGTCTGTGTGTCAAGGCGGGAAGATATTTTGTGGAGTTCAGTATCTTGGTGTATAACTTAAATATGTGGCGGTGTGTGGCCTCTGGCCCTGCAAACAGTGGGAGCAGAGAACTGTAGGCTGTCCACCTCTAGATGCCAAGGAAGGCCAGCCTTCCCCCCCTCACTCCCTCCCTTTGTGTGCCTGGTTTCCTCAGGGATTTCTAATCTTGCTCTCACCCCACTCTAGAGGTAAACTGGGGTTCCTCGGTGCAGGCTGGCTCCTACAACCTGGCCCTCAGCTACTCTGTGGGCCTCAACGAGGTGGAAGACCACATCAAGAACTACCGGTGAGCTGAGCTTCTGGGGCCCCACCTAGGATGGCTCTGCCCTGGAAGTCTCTGAGCCTACACCTGTCACCTGACCAAGGCAGACCTGGAGTGGGCACAGCCCCCACTCTGGAAGAAACAGAGGTAGAGGAAAAGCACCCAGCCATTGAGAGATGGAGGTTGACATTTCCCAATGGGGACCAAGCAGGTCAAGGGACCTCTCTGTGCCTTAGCTTCCACCGTGGAATGTGCTCTGTTGTCAGGGCCACTTGGTGTTGTGATTCCTATTGTGATAAGCCTTTGAGGCTGATGGTGCTAAACCTCCCCTGGGTATGCAACGAAACTGACTCCTCTCTGTCAGGAGAATTACCCACCTGTGATCCTCTTCCTGCCAGATTGTGGCAAGACCAATCAGTCAATATCTGTTTATGTCACACTTACTGTGAGCCAGACGCTTGCAAGCCACCTCACACAGCTTCACGACAACCCTCTAAAGTCCAGGAAATTGCCAAACCCAGCCCCAGAGGAGGACTCTGAGGCACAGAGAGGTTAAGTAGCTGGCCCCAGGTCACACAGCTGGGGAACTGCCAATTAAGTCTGGCTCCAATTGACTCTGGCAGTGGCCTTTGAATGCTACCCACTGCTGCCTCTGGGCACACAGGCTGAGTCACCTGCCTAGGTAACATGGTGACTATATTGTGACAGGCTTCCTTACCACCAGTCTTTATTCTTCTCACCACCACACTGGGCTGGGCAGGGCAGGAAGGAACACCAAGTGGCTTGTGCAAGAAGGACAAGGGAGACCCTGTGTCGTAGGCACCAAAGGAGCTGGGAGGTGCCTTTAGCATTCTAACCCCTGTGGGCTCTCCTCTGATGACTCAGGCCCTTTTTCCTTCCTCTTTGCAGCCCCCAGTGCCTGGTGCTCACAGGGCCCCCCAACTTCCGCCCAGCCCTGGTGGACTTTGTGGGCACCTTCACCCGGAACCTCAGCCTAATGATCTGCGGCCACGTGCTCATTGTGAGCGCCCCCTGGAGGCGAGGCAGGATGGGGGTCGTGGGGACATGGAGCAGGGAGAGCCCAGCCAGGCCCTTCTGCAGGCCCAATTCCATACCCTTCCTGGCCCCTCTCACTGTCTCATCCCACCACTCTGCCTCTCGCCCACTCCCTCCTTCTCTCGTCCTCCCCTCTTCCCTCCCTCCTCCTCTTTCTCCCCCTTAACTCCGCAAAGGAAAACCAGCACCTCCGGTGGTGCTGAGCCCATGGGGCAGCCTCCAGGGCAGGGGAGGGGCTTAACCCCAGGCTGGAGGCTGCCCCTGATGTCACCTGCCCTGCCACCCACAGGGACCCCGCAAGCAGAGGATGCCTGAGCTCCGGCTAATTGCCGATGGGCACACCAAGTGGCTGAACAAGAGGAAGATCAAGGCCTTCTACTCGGATGTCATTGCTGAGGACCTCCGCAGTGGCGTCCAGATTCTTATGCAGGTGCCGTGGGTTTGAGGGCCTCCCAACAGGCCTTAGTACTTGACATGACAACTTGGGAGGCAGAAAGTCCTGGGGGCCTAGTTTAAGCCCCTTTTGCTATACCTGGAATCCCACCCTTCATGGTACTCCATATGTGCTAATCCAGGACACTGTCTGGGGTGCCCAGGGCCTGGGAAACTGCTCTGGAAGCCTGTGGGGCTGTGTGACCTTGGTCGGTTCCTATTTTTTTGTTTGTTTGTTTTAAGATATAATTTGCACACAGTAAAGTAAAAAGCATTAAATGTACAGTTTCTCAAATATTTACATATGTAGACACCACCCAGTGGTGTGTGACCACTACTCAGATCAAGATCTAGAATGTTCCACCGGACAATTCATTTTACTGCCCAGTTTTCTCATGTGTTAAATGAGATGCTTAGATAAAATAATAATACTTGTTCATTCTAGGTCAACATATAAGAATCCTTTTCAATATTTCTCCAAATTTATAAAAAAGCTATAGGTGGTCTCTTTTGGGGGTTATGAAAATATTCTGGAAATAGACAAAGGCGATGGTGTTGTGAACTTAGTAATCACCGTGAACGTACTAAATGCCCTTGAACTGTACACTTTAAAATGGTTGCTTTTGTTACATGAATTTTACCTCCAAAAAAATTTTTTAAATCAACATTAAAAAAAGAAATATAAAAGATGTATGGATTAGATGACTCCGGAATACACATAAGCTTGACATCCAAATTCAGATCTCTTGAGAGAAATGATTTGTTAGAGAAGTAGAAGTGGGGAGAATTCAGAGCTAATGGGACAGTCCCCTCCATGGCCCAGGCTTGGAGAAGCCATAGGGTATAACTTTGACTTCACCTTTCTCGTGGGTGTGTCCAGGCAGATGAGACCCTGATCAGGGGGCTGTATTTCCTGAGCCCCCTCAGCATGGATGGGAGGGTGGTTGGGGCTAGGGGAAGCCTCCATCTTCACCATCACAGAACAGAGCCCCCATGGCCCCACTGCCCCTCTGCCCATTCCCTCACCTCGCGCCACCACTCAGCAGGCCGCAGGTCTTGGGAGAATGAAGCCCAACATCCTGGTGGTTGGGTTCAAGAAGAACTGGCAGTCGGCTCACCCCGCCACAGTGGAAGACTACATTGGCATCCTCCAGTGAGCACGGGCATGGGGGCAGGGGCTGGGACCTGTCCATTCGAGCCTCTGTGGTTTCCTGGGCCTTGGGAGGTGAGAGGGATGCCGCAGGTACTAAAAGAAGCTGAGTCCACCTGTTCAAAGCTAAGGAAGAAACAGGTCGAGGCTGCCCCACCCTCACCTATGGGTCTTGGACTCCAAAGTCGGCCGGGGATCCAGCAGGTTGACACAGAATGAAAGGGACCAGGTGCAGTGGGACTGTGCCAACTGCTACTTGGCTCTGGCCAGCTGTGCTCTATGTAGACCCAAGGCTGCCAAATGTTCTGATTATTCAGAGTAGCTGAAAATGTGGGGTTTAGATGAAAACTCTGTGTCCATCTGTGGGCTTCAGAAGGCCCACAAGTGGTCAGCTCAACAGCTCTGAGGTGGTGCCACCGAGGACTGAACTCCCTGGAGATTTCAGGGTTGTATCTGAACCCTGACACCTTCTGTTCTTGCTGCACAAGCCCCTGTGAATTCCCGCAGGTAGCTTTTCTGTGTTGATTTTACACTGGGAGGCTGTGTGCAATGTCATTAAAAAACACCAGGGGCAGGGTTGGGGCCTGAGACCTGCTTCCAAGTCTGCTGTTTTGTTGTTGTTGTTTTTGAGACGGAGTCTCACTTTGTCACCCTCAGTAGAGTCCTGTGCTGTCATAGCTCACAGCAACCTCAAATTCTTGGGCTCAAGCAATTCTCTTGCCTCAGCCTCCCAAGTAGGTGGGACTTACTGGCGCCCACCAGAATGCCTGATTATTTTTAGAGATGAGGTCTCGCTCTGGCTCAGGCTGGTCTCGAACCTGTGAGCTCAGGCAATCCACCTGCCTCGGCCCCCCAGAGTGCTGAGGGCGATCTGGCTGTGACATATGTCACCCCATTGATCACCAGGATTGATCCAGGTCTGTCGATCACCAGCTGTGGGGTTCAGAGCAGCCATCTCCACTGCCTCTAACAGGGTAATGACAGGAGGAAGTGAGACCCCTGGTCTCCAGGCTCCCTCCAGCCCCAACATTCCAAGACTTCACAGTCAGGGCCTGCAAGGTCCCTGTCCTCGACATGTGTAATGAAAGGAATTCAGGCAGAGCAGTAGGCTCAAACCCTTATAGTGTGCTCTTTTTTTTTTTTTTTTTTTTAGACAGAGTCTTGTTTTGTCACCCTCGGTAGAGTGCCGTGGAGTCATCTCACAGCAACCTCTAACTCTTAGGTTCAAGCAATTCTCTTCCCAAAACCTCCCGAGTAGCTGGGACAGTAGGCACCCACCACAACACCTGACTATTTTTAGAGACAAGATCTGCTCAGGCTGGTCTCGAACACCTGAGCTCAGGCAATCCACCCACCTTGGCCTCCCAGAGTATTAGGATTACAGGTGTGAGGCGCCAAGCCCAGTCTTATAGTGGGCTCTTGGGCACTGTGGCCATCAGGCACTAAATATGCTTTGGGGGCAGGAATCTTCTGGACATGCCATATGTCTGTCCTGTGATTTATAGTCTCAGCTATATTATGCTAATCCCAGCCAGTCACTTCCTTAGCTGTGTGGTCACAGGCCAAGTGACTCTCCAAAACTCAGTTTTTGCATCTATAAAATGAAGATAATAGTTACCATCCCCACCTCTGTGGGCAGACTTATGAGGATTGACCAAGTGTGTCAGGAGGGTGGGCTGACTTGGTTTCCCCCTGAGTGCCAGGTCCACAGGATCTACAAGATCCACAGCCCCACACACCATGGGGCTGGGGGAGGCCTGGGCACTCTCCAGTTCTGCCTACATGTTATGCAGATGGGGAAACTGAGGCCCAGAGAAAGGGAATGGTATGGAAGGAAGCAGGGCCAGTTTTAGACACCTAGTCTTCTGGGAGCCAGGTCTTCTCCTGGGCAGAGCTGGGGAGAAGTTGGACTCCACCTCTCTCTTTCCAGTGATGCCTTTGACCTCAACTATGGTGTGTGTGTCATGAGGATGCGG
Source organism: Perodicticus potto (assembly GCA_963574655.1). NCBI lineage: Eukaryota > Metazoa > Chordata > Mammalia > Primates > Lorisidae > Perodicticus > Perodicticus potto. The sequence continues at coordinate 15,368 of CAUYRH010070855.1, read as the reverse complement.
GAAGGGCTCAACATCTCAGAGGTGATGCAGGCACACAGTGAGTACACGCCCTAGCTGCTCAGCACCCAGGAGGTTCTAGAACCCCATTCTTTTTTTTTTTTTTAAGACAGAGTCTCACTTTATCACCCTCGATAGAGTGCCATGGTGTCACAGCTCACAGCAACCTCCAACTCATGGGTTTAGGTGATTCTCTTGCCTCAGCCTCCCAAGTAGCTGGGACTACAGGCGGAACCCCATTCTTTTTTGAGACAGAGTCTCACTATGTTGCACTCGGTAGAGTACCAAGGCGTCAGAGCTCACATAAACTTCAAACTCTTGAGCTTAAGCGATTCTCTTGCCTCAGCCTCCCAGGTAGCTGGAACCACAGGTGCCTGCCACAGCGCCCTGGCATTTTTTGGTTGCAGTTGTCATTGTTGTTTAGCTGGCCTGGGCCAGGTTTGAACTCAGTGTATGTGGCTGGCGCCATAACCACTGTACGACAGGCGCCAAGCCTAGAACCCAATTTTTTAAGTGTGGAGGGAAGAAAAGGAAAATAGTAAGGAATAAAAGGTCACAGACTCATAGAAAGTCAGCCCTTGATGGCCCCTTTGAGCCTACTGGGTTTCCAAATGGGGAAACCAGGGCCTCAAAAGGGGCAGTGACTACTTCAAGGTCATGCTTGCAGTTGGGAGCTGAACCAGAACTGGAACTCAGAGCTCCCCAAATCACAACTGGGGTGTACAAAGGATCTAATAGAGAGAAAACAGGGAAAGAAGGAAGGGGGGGTGCTCACAGAAAGATGCCGGAGTATGAAAATGCATATAGGCCGTGGAAACTCAACATTTTGGTCTGGAAGACCATCTTGGGGGCATCGTGTAGGGATGGATGTGTTTTACATTTCAAAGCCAGTGACTACACAGACTCTGAATTGGTAATATTCAGAGGTATGATAGAAATAACTTGCAAAAAATGGGGAGATGGGAGGTTGGGCTCTGTGTGTCTTGCAGGCAGGGGCCAGGTCTATTCATCCACGCTGAGGGTGTGCCTGGCACACGGTGGCCAAAGAATAAATATTTATACAACTAACTTTTACAGAACAGTAAATATTTACTGCATCTCCTGACTAGGCTGTTGTAGGCTCCTGGGGTCTCTGCCCTAGAGGAGCTGACATTCCAGTGGGAAAAGTAGCACTTAAGTGGACCCTGAACTCATCTCAGATTGTGATCATGTCCTGAGGATATGGACACAGGGGCAGTGACCGGGGAAGACCTCCCCTAGGAGAGGAGGGAGTCTTTTGGTGAGGAGGCCGGGGCTGGGGAAAGAGTGTTCCCAAGTCAGGGGGTACCCACTTCCATGACTCTGATGGGAGAATGAGCTCTGCCTGTTTTGGGGAGCAGGAGGCAGCCCAGTGGGGCCACAGCACATGGAGCCTGGGCAGGTGGCAGGTCAGAGGCTCCCCGTGCAGTGGGGCACCGGCCAGGACCTTCATCCTAGTGTTAGGGGAGCCCCCAGGCAAGGTGGGCCTGTGAACGGAAGCTTCCCCTCTCTTCTGCAGTTAACCCCATGTTCGACCCCGCAGAGGACAGCAAGGACTCCAGTGCCCACGGAGCCAGGCCGTCCATCTGTGGTGCACGTCAGTCCCCCACTCAGAGGCCACCCAGGAACTTGGTTAAGGGCAGTTTTTCCAAGTGACAGTGAAACCTGAGTAACTGGGGTTGGGTAACTAGAGAGGAATGGCCTATGTCAAAGGTGGATAAACCTGGTGGGGAATTCAGCGTAGGGTGTCATGGGACCCACCTAGAGGGTCTGGGGCCTCTGTTTGGCCCCCTTCCAAGGCCCCTCTGGCCATGCCCAAGTGTTCTGGACAGGGAGGGCTAGAAAGGGGTGCTGCTTCCACCTCCTCTCCCACAGAGGACCTGGGAGGCAGGGGACCTGCAGTGCTGGCTTGAGGGCATCCTGTGGCGCTTCTGAAGGGTGCAGGGGAGTGTTGAAGAGAATGGAGCAAGTGCTTCCCTACGCTGCCCAAAGGGCTCTGGGACTCCTCCCACTTCCAGTGCCCACCTATATCCCAAGAAAGAGGAGCTGGGAGCAAGGCGGGGCCACGTCCTAGCACTGCACAGCTAGGCTCAGCTCCTGTTCTACCTGTCCACGAGCCCGAGTGTCAGCGTCAGGAAGGCCCTACCGGCGTTCAGGCCAGGCCTCCCCGGGAGCAGGCCTGCAGGAGGGTGCTCTGGCCCAAGGGACGGAGGGTGAGTTCACCTCACAGGGCAGCTGGCCTGCTCTGACCTGCCCCTCCCCTCCTGCAGTGGACCCTGAGGCCCTGGTGGGGGAGGAGCAGGCCAGCACCATCTTCCAGTCGGAGCAGGGAAAGAAGACCATCGACATCTACTGGCTGTTCGATGATGGGGGTCAGTGTGCTGCCCCCCCAGGCTGTCCGCCGTCCGCTGCCTCTCCTGGTCTCCCCTTCCTGCCTGCTCTTAGGGAGGCCTCTCGTGGGACCCAGAGCCCAGCAAAGGGGATAGGGGCCCTTAGGCCTGACAGTGAGCTGGGGGAGCCTGCCTAAGCCCCTCTCCCAGATTTCTGGTTTTTTAATTATAAAATGGGGAATTTTAGGGGAGGATCTGCTGTCAACATGAGATAGAACCTTCTGGCTGGAGAGCCCTCAGGGGTCATGGCACATTAAATCAAGGGGGGAGATGGGCATTTTTCTTTAAAACATGACTCTCAGCTTTATTGTTCCCATCTTTTTTTTTTTTTTTTTATAGAGACAGAGTCTCACTTTATCGCCCTCGGTATAGTACTGTGGCGTCACAGCTCACAACAACCTCCAACTCCTGAGCTTAGGCAATTCTCTTGTCTCAGCATCCTGAGTGGCTGGGACTACAGGTGCCCGCCACAATGCCGGGCTATTTTTTGTTGTTTTTGTTGTTGTTGCAATTTGAACTCTCCACCCTCGGAGGATTTGAACCCTCCACCCTCAGTATATGGGACCAGTGCCCTACTGAGCCACAGGCACCGCCCCTATCGTTCCCACCTTTGATAGCTTCATAGCCAGAAAACATCTCTGCTGTAATACAATGTGTCCTGTCAATGACAGCTAATACAGGCACTTTCAACATGCCTGACGCTGAGTGCCCTATGTGGGATAATCTAATGCACCTCCCTGGGAAGAACTCTTATGACTAACTTCTTTTGTGAATAAAGAAACCAAGGCACAGAGGAGTATGTAGTGCTGTGTGACAGCTGCCCCAGCCTGTATGGAGGTATGAGGGCTCCCAGCCATTGGCCAAAGTTTCAATTTTCAAGCAATGCCAGCAATCTATGTTTTCACGTGAAACACCCCAATTGTTAAATGCCAGTTTTTATTTAAAAATATCACACAAGCCAAAATAAATCCTGCTCCACAAAACACCACGTACAACTTGGGTCTAGTCAGGCGTGTTCATTATACAGATGTGTAAACTGAGGTCCAGAGAGGGAAGGGGCTTCCTAGCAGCAGAGCAGGGCGGGAACCCACATCGTGCTCTGTCCTAAGAGTGTTCTCCTTTTGACCCCTGGGGACCTTGCTTGCCAGGCCTCACCCTCCTCATCCCCTATCTCCTGGGCCGCAAGAAGAGGTGGAGGAAATGCAAGATCCGCGTGTTCGTTGGGGGCCAGATCAATAGGATGGACCAGGAGCGGAAGGCGTAAGTGGTGGGGGGGAGCCTGCACTGCCCCAGGGTTGTCCCAGCTCTACCCCAGGCGGCCCTGGGATTGTCTCAAACCCAGGCCCCAGCAGTGGTGAGTGGAGCTCTGGGCAGGAGCAGGTTTCTCTCCATTCCAGAAATTGTTCTGGTTTCCTGCCCACTTCAATAACACACAGATGCCCTGCTCTTTGTTGTGACAGGGAAGGGTGTTAAGTTTTAAAGTCGCAAATCTCCTCAAGGAGAAACCTGCATGATATGAAGGAAGGGGAAGGCCCCTCACCCTGAGAAATGACATGGGGGTCAGAGTCCTTTAGGACAATGTCCCCAGAGCACGGGATACAGGCTCTGGTGACTTTAGTGTTCTGGGGATGGACAGTAAACACCACCGAATTCTTTGGTAAGAAGTGACTTAATCCTCCTCCAGTTCCCGGTTTGATTCTGCAGAAGGCCTTGGATTGGAGCTGGCCTTTCTGTTCAGTAACCTATGCTAATCTCCACCTCCAAGCAAGAGTGGCAGGCCCCGGTTCATCATCTGGCCAGAATTTAGTGACACTGGTTTATTTACATGGGCTTCATTAGCCACCTCAAGCTGGCAAAAGAGGATGGTGGTCTGTTTAAAAACATGATAGAAAATTTCCATTTGAAATGTACATAAATCAGAATGTGAGTTGATTTAAACAGGAAAGGAAACAAATGGCAAAGTAGGTGGCACACAGGTGTGGAGGTGACAGGAGTCGGCAGGTGGACTTGGGCAACTGCTGCTTTGGAGCAAGGTCAGGTGAAGTTGAAGGTTGTAGGCTTGGGGGCGCAGATAGACGGGACAGTTTGCCCCAAGTTGTGCCACAAATTGGGAACCCCTGCTTGGTCTCTAGTGCCCTTTGCAACAATCCTGGCTGTGAGGCCCCAGAGTCAGGATAGAAGGGAACCCATGGCCTTTGCCACTATTTCTAAGCCAGGGTTACATCCCTACAACCTCCTTCTCTGGTAAATCACATGAGTTAAGGGCAACTCAGCAATCACTTATCCTTACTCCACTGAGAATTTCTCCCCTCAAAAGGTCGCATCTCACAAGACCAACGCCTTGGGGAAAGTAGCACCTGGCTTCTCTGTGATCTCCCAAAAGTTAATAAACCAGAAAAGCAGCTTTGCCGTCTCAGCTTCCTGTTCCAGCCCCGAATGGAAGCTGAGCTCAGTAGGTTTAGTTTAGTTCAAGGGGATAACAGCCAGTACTTGGTGTGAAGGTTATGAAAACTCCTTTGCCTCTCAACTGCCTCTGGATGGGCAGCATCTTCTGCTCTCTGCATGACCCTGGGCCAGGTCTGTGCTGCCTCCTGCTAGGCACTGCGCTGGCTGCTGACCCCTGCCCCCTTTTGCCCCCAAGGCCAGGAAGCAGCAGTGCCTTGACTACAGGGCCCCAGCCTGTTCATTCGGGTTTGACATCCCCTCCTTTCTTTCCCCAGCATGCTCCCGTGCCATCCCAGCCAGCTCTTTGCTGCCCCTTCTCTACCCCTGTGCCTCCCATGCCATCACTCATTTGGACTCCTTCCCACCGACCAATCCAGTGGCCCTTAATCAGGCGAGCACATCGAATCACCTGGCCATTACCAAAACCATGTCCTGTCCATGACCCAATGGGTGGGCTGGGACCCAGTTGGGTATATTGGGTTTTTTTGTTGTTGTTGTTTCTTGAGACAGAGTCTCGCTCTGTTGCCCTGGGTAGAGTGCCCTGGCATCACCATAGCTCACAGCATCCTCAAATTCCTGGGTTCCAGCAATCCTCCTGCCTCAGACTCCAGGGTAACTAGGACTACAGGCACCTACCACAATGCCTGGCTAGTTTTTTTTCCAATTTTAGTAGAAATGGGGTCTCACTCTTGCTCAGGTTGATCTCAAACCCCTGAGCTCAAGCAATCCACCTGCCTCAGCCTCCCAGAGTGCTAGGATTATAGGCATGAGCCACTGAGCCTGGCAGGGGGATATTGTTTTGAAAGCTCAAAGAGTGGACATTTCCCTGCTCCACCCCCTTTGTCCTATAACAGTCTCACCCACATCCACCTGGGTTGCCATGAAAAGAGTTTCCTGACTCCTACAAACCACAGTTGGCTTTTCCTTCCCTTTTAGGCCCAAAGTCAATGCCATCTGACTCGCTATTCCCAGTTCTATATTAGCTTTTGTGCGTTATCTTTGTTTCCTTGGGCACCGGTGGCCCTGGGAGTGTGTTAGACAAGGAGAATCCCAGGCCCCCGCTGAATCAGCATCCTCATGGTTACAAGATCCCCAGCAGATGTGGAGACACATTAAAATTTGAGATGCACAAGTACAGAAATGGTCACAAGATACTTGGGAGATCCCGTCAGGTATTTTTCCATGTCATTCGACATCATCTGACTGACTTTATTGGTATTTGTGTGTTGTTGGCCCCGCTCCCCCATTAGAATGGCAGGTCCGTGAGGGCAGGGTTTGATCTGCTTTGCTTACTGCTATGTATGCAGCAGGCACTCAATAAAAATGAATTCAATGAATGTTTACATTTTACAAAACCTCCATCTGTCCTCCAGGATCATTTCTCTGCTGAGCAAGTTCCGATTGGGATTCCATGAAGTTCATATCCTCCCCGACATCAACCAGAAGCCACGGGCTGAGCAGTAAGTTCCCTGCAGGGGTGTCCCGGGCAGAAGGGGCAGCTGTGAGCTGGCCTCCCCTTTCTCCCTGCTGAGACCAGGACAAGGGCTCTCCTCCAGGCCCACCTAGACAGGGCTCACAGAGAGAATGAGGAAGAGTTATTGCGGACAGACATTTATTTTTGTGCTTGTGTTTCTTCTCTCTGCTCTGCTGGACTCTGGCAAATCAGAGCACTGGTCTTTGCCGGAAACCTGCCCGGCCCTGGAGGCTGATCACATTCACACCTTTCTTGGATCCAGCATTTTTAAAGCCCTTTCAGGTGCAGGTTCTAGCTGTTCTACCACTCAGAGGTCCACATTGCATCACAAGGGACCTCCACCCTCCACCCTCACTGTCCTGGGGAGTCCAGGGAGCCTCTGGCTTTGCAGCTCAGGCTGCCTGTACTCAGGAAAGGCTGATTTTACCCACAAAAGCAACTGGGTCAGTGATTCTCAAACCTTGGTATATGTCAGGATCCCCAGAGGGCTTGTGAAAATACCAACTTTCTGGTATTTTCTGGTAGTCTGATTCAGTAGGTCTGGGGTGAGGCCTGGGAATCTATGTTTCTAACATGCGCTCAGGCAATGCTGTGCTGCTGGCCCAGGCACCCCATTTTGAGAACCACTGTCTGAGAGTCCCTCTAGGCCAAGTGCCCAGCCCAGGGTCAGTGCTCAGTAAACCCTGGGTTTGTGGTCTCTGCTTCCTCATGGCTTGTGAGCTCTCTCTGCATCTTGCCCTTCCCCGAAACCACCAGCTCCACAGCAGACTTCCTTCCACTCCAGGCATCGCCTCAGTTAAGTTCCTGGCCTGGCTCCACCTGCCCAGCCAACGTGGAGGTTACTGTCCAGCCTGTTTCTTGACTCCCTTTGGTCCAGTTGGCCACAGCCAGAGGTGGCAGAGTCATGTGTTCACAACACAGGGTCAGAGGGCACAACTTCTGCAAGGGCAGTGCCAGGGTGTGTCCCTTCCCTGGAGATGAGGGAACCACTGGGCAAGGCAGCTTCTGCCCTGACACTGTGTTAACACGTCAGTGCTGGAAGTGGGGAAAACGTTGAGTTGGGGCCAGGTGTGGTGGCTCACACCTGTAATCCCAGAACTTTGAGAGGCTGACTGAGGCCAAGGGTTCAAGACCGGCATGGGCAACATGGCCAGACCCCATTTCTATGAAAAAAAATGTTTTTAAGGAAAAAAAGAAAATGTTGAGTGATTTGGGCAATAACTTCTTTCCTCCCTCCATGGGAAGACAAGTGCACAGACTTTAACCAACCCCCTGCGTGAAGCTGTAACCAGGACTAATTGTGGGGTCCGAAGGGATTATTCGATTTCCCAATGATACAGCTTCATATTCATAAAATGCGACATTTACAAATGGAATTTGCATCAGGTCAGTCTGCAGGTTTTCCAGAACTCTCCTCAATAAATTAAGTTTCTTCCTGACCTCCTGGCCCTACTTCTTGCTTACATCACCCAGTTGTGAGCTGGACAAGGAAAGAAATAAACATGAGGATCAAGGATTATTTAATAATGATGGACAGGCCGGGTGCGGCAGCTCAGGCCTGAAATTCCAACCCTCTGGGAGACCGAGGCTGGCAGATCGCCTGAGCTCAGGAGTCGGAGACCAGCCTGAGCAAGAATGAGATGCCATCTCTACTAAAAATAGAAAAACTAGCTAGATGTGGTGGGGACCTGTAGTCCCAGCTACTTGGGAGGCTGAGGCAGGAAAATTGCTTGAGTCCAGGAGTTTGAGGTTGCTGTGAGCTATGATGCTGCAATACTCTAGCCTGGGCAACAGAATGAAACTCTGTCTCAAATAATAATAATGATAATAATAATAATAATAACAACAATGATGGGTATATTGATGCCTAGGGGCTCTGCTTGGTGCCGCAAGGCCAAGATGAGAAATTAATAGCCTGCCCTCCAAGCATAAGGGAGGCTGGAGGAAGCCAGGACAATCAGAATGTGCAGAGACAGAACAGGAGGCCAAAGAGAATCTGGTCAGCAGGGTTGGTAGAGGAACAAAGCTTTGATGAATGGAGAGAGACGGGGGAGACCTTCCAGATGGAAAGGACAGTGGGAGTAACTTACAGACCCCATCCAGCACCTCTTATCTTTAAAATCACCTCCACTGAACCTTCATCTGCTTCCAGTTCCCCAACCAGTTCCCTCCTCCCTTGCACAGCCAAACTCTAGAAACATCTGTGCTTTTTGTCACTCCTTCCTCCCCCTCTTCATCCTCCAGCTCATGCTAGTTTGGCTCCCACCCCCGCTGCCCCTCTGCCTGAGACCACCATGGCCAGGGTCATCAGTGACCTCCATGTCACCCAATCCACAGAGCCCACCTCTGTCTTCATCGGTCCCCACCCGGTGGTTGCATCCAACATGGGGATCCTTCTTGAGACACCCGTCCACTGGGTTTCTCCCACTTTGGGGGTTCTTCTTCCAGTTTCCCTTGCTAACCTTTCCCCCTTTACTTGACTTGCACTTGACACATCCTTGGGGTTTGGCCCAGGACCCTCTTCTCTTCTCTCCCACCCAGGTGAGCTCATCCATCCATATGGCTTCAGATGGTGTTATCTGAATGCTGGCCAAGCCCTGGCTCTCTGTCTTTGATGATGTAAGGCAGGTCGCACAGAAACCCCCAGCACCTTCCTGTCTCACTCGGGGCAGATGACAAAGCCCTGTCCTCGCTTCCTCCCTCTCTCCCCTGAGCTCAGCTTGCTCCAGCCAAACCAGCCCCTTCACTGCCCCTCACACAGGCCAGACCTGCTTCTGGCTCAGGGCCTCTGCATGCTCGGGTCTGTGTGCTCCAGCACCCCTGCCCTGTGAGTAGCTGGTCTCGGCAGGGCAGACTCCCTCTCGGCCCCAGACAGGCCTTCCCCACCCCTGTTATTCTCTGTCCCAGCTCTCCATTTGTACCTTCACAAAACATCCCCTTTGTGTTTATTTGCCTTATCACCCAGCAGACCATGGCTCTGGCCTGATTTGTCCCCTGTTGTGTGGCACAGATCCCAGCACAGAACCCTGCCCAGTAAACACCTGCCGAATGGTCGGGTGGGTGGATCACGGTCAAAGCCACTTTGATGTACGTGGCAGCGTCCAGGGGTTTCAGCCTGAAAAGCAGGTCCTTGTGGCATGCACCCTCAGCCCCCAGGACCTGGCTCCCTGGGGAGAGGGAAGCATCTCACCCAGCCTCACCTATTTTCTTCTAGCACCAAGCGGTTTGAGGACATGATTGCGCCCTTCCGCCTGAATGATGGCTTCAAAGATGAGGCTACTGTCGCAGAGATGAGGCGGGACTGCCCCTGGAAGATCTCGGATGAGGAGATTAACAAGAACAGAGTCAAGGTGCAGGGGGGAGTCAGGCCCTGCTGGAGGGGGTGGGGGACCCAGGTGCTCACGGGGGGACAGGACTACGTGCTCCATGTGTTCCTTGACCCTCAGCCCTGCCCTTCCCCCACGACCCCCTCCCCAGCTCTCCTCAAGCCACAGACACTTGGCTGGAGGGTAACTCGGTTGTGGAACTTAATGCCACCCTGGTGTGAGAGCCGGGTCCCCCTGCCATCTGAGTGCCCCCAGCCTGTTCCTCCATGCCTGGTGGAAGGAAGTCTCAACACTTGTGCTGAGAGTAGAGGTGTAATTTGTCTTGTGGGCCTGTGGAGTTGCCTGGCATGGACACAGCCCAGAGCCACACGGCCCCCTCCTAGATGGGCCCCTCGGGACTCTTTGGGCAGAGAGGGGTGCGTGTGGGGTGTACATGGGGTGCATGTGGGGTGACGTGCCAGCACGTTCTGAAAGAGCTGTGTGGTGTGGCTCTGTCAAAGTGGGCTGGCACAGGGACAGGCCTCATGTCTCCTCTCGGTGTGGGTGGTCTTCCACACAGGGGGATTTTTGCCCCCAGGCTACACTTGGCAATCTCTGGAGACATTTTTGGTTGTCACAGCCAGGTGCGGGGATGGTACTATAATGCAGTGAGGGAGAGCCAGGAAGCTGCTAACCACCCTGCGGTGCACAGGACGCTCCCACAGCAGAGTCATCTGTCCAAAGCATCTGTAGTGCGCAGCTGAGAATCCATGGTCTAACTTAACTCACTTCCCCTCAGTTTCCCCGTCTCTAAAATGGGCTGTTCATTCATTATCAGATCCTGAGTATCAATCATTTATGAACAGTTTGGAGAGAGACCCCCAACCCGGTCCCACACAGGCTTTGGGGAATTCCCTGATTAGGTGCTGCCCCAAAAGGCTCTTTGGAAAATACTGAGTAAAGCACAGTCTCCAAAGGTGGCTGTCCCATGCTCGGTTGCAGAGGACACGGAGCCTTCTGTCCCTGCTCAGTCCAGTGTCTTAGCTGGAGCACCGCCTGGGTCCCAGGCCTTCTGCCTAGTGCTTTTGCAAGCTTATCTCAGTTGATCTTTCCCGGGAGCATTATCATACCCCTTGTACAGATGAAGACAGTGAAGCTCAGGGAGGCAACGTGACTGGCTCAGGGTCCCTCTGCTACAACCTATCAGGGCTGAAATTGGAATCCGGTAAAGTGTCCTCTCTTCCCTCTGTCTCCATGGAAACGGTAATAAAGTCAGTCAAAGCCACCAAAGAGGAATTCTCAGGATGCTCCATTACTATGAGGGTGTCTTTCCTTCCTGGAGGTGGGAGAGTCTGTAATGACTGAATGGGAATAATTCATGTATCCAGTTGGAAACCTTAAAAGAGGCCTGTGGGCTTGGCAAGGGGTCAGCAGCTCTTGAGGACGTGGAAAGTGACCACTTGTCCTTCCCCACTCCAGTCCCTGCGGCAGGTGAGGCTGAATGAGATTCTTCTGGACTACTCCCGGGATGCAGCGCTGATTGTCATGTAAGTTGTGCCCGGCTGGCAGGCAGGAGAACAAGTCTGTTGGAGGTCAGGGGTCTCAGCTCTGGGAAGGGGTTTGGCAGGCACTGCTGGAGACCCGAGCTCTCCCCTGGGAGGCAGAAGGGCTCCAAATTCCCGTAAGCACAGCCCTGGCAGCATGTCACCCATGGCCAGGCCTGCATCTGTCCCGTGGCTGGGCGAAATTTGAATCCAGTAGAGGTCTGGGGCCTCATGAACCCCAGGTACCGATGACAATCACCTCTGGTCATTGTTTCTTTTCTGTTGGCTGCCTTTTCCTGCCAAACTCCACATGGCAAAGGGGGAACCCAGCTCATTCCAGAAGGAAATCGATTCCTGGTTGTTCAAGGATCACTCAGCTCTCTTTGGCCATTGGCCATCCCTCAGTGATGTTAGTACCAAGCCTGGGCAACTGAGACAGTGACCTGCCCCTGTGGAGCCCTGTTCAGATCTGAGCCACCCTAGCAGATGTAAGACAGGGCTGAACAAACAGAAGACCGGGTGGGAGGAGACAGTGGCAGAGAAAGGGTCACAGTGTGGCTCTGCTCTCTCTGAAGCCAGTAAGGAGAATTTAAGCCTTCTGAGCCCTGGGCTGGGGGAGAGGGGGTCCTTGCCCAGGCAAGTAACTGGCCTTTCTTACATGTCCTGGGATGGACACTCAGGATTGTGCGGAATGGCCAGGAAGCCTGTTGAGCCTGTGTTTTCATATCTGGAATCCAAGATGGACTGCACGATTTGCAGAGGCTAGGATAAATGAAAATGGGGGACCCTTTGCTCACAAATTATTAAGAATATCAAGATGGAGTCCTCCCTTTAAAAGCAATCTCCTTCCATTCCTATGTAGAACGTATAGAATTTATTTTCTTAAAATCTCATGGTGGTGGGAAGGACGAGGGGGCAGGGGCTGAACATAATTGACCACAGGTGATAATTGTCACAGATAGATGACTTGGCAGGTGACTTCAGCATACTGTTGAGTGTTTGCATAAATCTGAAAAATGCATTGTGCCTTGGAGAGCAAGCACAGAGACAGTACTGTGAGCAATAAGAGCCTCCTGGAGCTTGCTTTTCTCTGGAGAGAAGGCCCCCAGATCAGGCACTGCTCACTGCTCTTGGAGTGTGTGCTCAGAGAGGAGGGAGCCAAGGTTCCAGAAATGGGACCCATTCCCAGAATTGCTACCATCTAACCTGTACTACAGATGCCAGGATCTAAGGTCACGGACTTGTGGAAAGAGACCTCAGACCAAGTTGCCCATTGAAAGCAACAAAAACCTTATTTTTCCACCTCTTCAGTTGCTCAAGTACTGTACAAGTTGCATAACTCACCCCCCCACCACCACCACCACTGTTGTATCTACAATTCAAGAGAGTGCCAGCCACATCCGTTTTAGGCTTCGTAGGTAACCCTTTGAGAAGATGGACATGGCAAATGAGTTCAGACCAAAAATGGCCAACGGGTGCGAGCACACACATATACATAGGGTATTGCAGAGTGGAGCTAAGCAGCAGTGGGGAGACCTGACCTGGGAGGTCTGGGGACCTCCAGTCTTGTCCTACGATGTTCATGAAGATTCGGAAGACACAGGATCAGTTACTCTTTGACAGGCCAGAGGTCAAATCTTTGCTTCCATCAATCAGCAGAGTTTGATCAGCTATGAGAAACCTGCTTAGATAATATTCAAATTATACTCCCCTACACCCAGTGGAGTTCAAGAATTATGTTTCCATCCATTCAGGCTGCAATAACAAAATACCCTATGTGAGGTGGCTTATAAACAATAGAAACTTATTTATCGCCATTCTGGAGGCTGGGAAGCCCATGACCAAAGCACCAGCACATTCAGTGTCCAGCGAGCGCCTGTCTCCTGGTTTATACATGGGCCTTCCTGCTGTGTCTTCAGCTGGTGGAAGGAACTGGGGAGCTTCGGGGGGCCCCCTTTTAAAAGAGCTCTCACCCCATCCATGAGAACTCCATCTTCATGGTCTAATCACCTCCCACAGGCCCTGCCTCCTAATACCATCACCCTGAAGGTGAGATTCTTACTAAGTGAATTGGGGGAGGGCACACCAATGTCAGACCATAGGAAATGGTTATAACTTATCACGTTTGTGTTCCAGTCTCTCCAATTGTGTCAGTACACAGCAGAACACGTGGAATCCCTAATGATTCCTGATCTCCTGTGCAGTGTGGAAATCATCCTTTTTAGCAGATCAGTGTAAGAACACAGAAGCCTGACAACAAACCATTGCTAATCCTTTCCTGGGGCTGGGTACTTCCCATGCCCCAGATGCCACCAATACCCCTGGCTTTTCCTGAAGGATGAGCACTCAGGATTTGCGTTTCTCAGACAGTGACATAATTCACAGTGTGATCAACAGGGAGGAACACTTGGAACACTTTCCCCTGTGACTTTAACAAGGCATTTTTTTTTTAAAGTGTCAAGATGGTTATAGCAGAGCATTAGCCAAGCATGGGACCCTTCTGAGTGCTGTACAGATTACACGCCCAGGAAGCTGGCTGTGCCCAAAACAATGCTTCCTAGGGCTTTAGGGAGATGATTATTTGTACAGAGAAAGTTCTCTGTGCTTCCTTGGCATGAGACCTGTCATGAGGAAAGATTTAATCTCCAAGCCTCTGGCCAACACCTCACAGAGAATGTTCCTAGGCCAAAGTTGGCCCAGGACGGGGTCTGGGTCAGACACTGGACGTGGCTGCATCCTCGGATAGTTCCCCAGGCTTTTCCTTGGGTGTGGCACCTGCGGTGTGTTCGAGGGTGTGCCCAGCATGGCTTGGTGAGTGTTACCTCTGTTCGAGAAGCAGGCTTGCATTTTGTCTTTGCTATTAGCCCACTGTGTGGCCTTGGGTAAGTACCCTGTGTGTCTCTAGCCTCGTTTTCCCTAATTTTAAAAAAGAAGAGCTCAACGAAAGTATTTCCAAGATTCACACTAACATCCTGTGATTCTATGTTTATTTGCCATTAAAATGAGTCAGTCTCTCAGGCAGTAAGATGAGGAAACTTATTGTGGGAGGTGACCACTTGTTGGCATTTCTCCCTTTCCACCCCAGCTCCTACCCCTGGCCCCCAACGTCATAGGCAAAACCAATCTCCCACCCACCAGACCTTGCGGGATTAGCTGATAGAAATAATTATGAGTCCAGTCACCATAGAGAAGACGCCTGCCCACAGCGTCCCACCCAACACCAGTAGCTACAGCTGTTGCCTAAAGGGGCCCTGGCTATTGGGCCAGCTCCCCTGGGAGAACAGAGCAGCTGCATCTTTGCATGACTAATCTCCAACTTGGAAGCATGCCAGTGTTTCTAAAAGTTCAGTCGGATGAAGGTCATCTTCATCCAAACCACCAGAGGAATTTGGAAAATGCAAATTCTTCAATTCCTTCCAGATCAGGGTCTGGGGTGGAACCCAGAAACCTGCATTTCTCAGAACGAGAATTTCACACCTGAGGGGACCTGGACAAGAGGAGGATGCCAGCCACGAAAAAATCTCCCAAGCCTTGGTGAAATGACAAAATTCTATTGTCCGGCGTTTCCCGAGAGCAGACTTGAGCCATTTTCTACAGCTGGTTTGAGGCAGCATTTGCTGGCTTGCCAGCCACTAATCAGCAGATTATCTGCCCCGCACTTGAGTTCTGCTATGCCAGATAAACCAGCCAGGCTCGGGGAAACAGCCCCACAACCATTGACTAGACTAACAACCTGTTCCTGCTGGGTCCAGATACCAATTTTTTCTAAAAAGACTCCCTCTTCAAAATGAGTCCGGTCACCGTAGAGAATTTTCACATGAAATTTCAAAACTCTAATACTCCCCATTTTAGAGATGAGGAAATGGCCTCAGAGGAGTGAAGCTACTTGGCCAAAATGTCACAGAGGGGATTGGAGATCGGTTCTTGTAGCCCAGGACTCTCAAAGCTTCTGACACAGGGCAATCATTCCACATCTAGGTGAGTTTTAAGGCTGCCTTTCTGGCTCGGCACCTGTGGCTCAATGGGCTAAGGCCCCAGCCACGTACACCTGAATTGGCAGGTTCGAATCCAGCCTGGGCCCGCCAAACAACAATGACGGCTGCAACCAAAAAAGAGACTGTCCTTTCCCTGAACAACCAATGCAAGGGGACTGCCTTTCTTTTTCCTAACTTGAAGCACTCTGAGGGCAGAGAAG